>WAAB01025578.1:10266-22317 GCA_013389865.1 Piaya cayana | reverse complement strand
TTTCCTAATGTCCAGCCTAACTCACCGACTTGGACTGCATCGTTGGCTTCATCTTGGGGTTGGGGCCCCGGATCTTCCCTATGCTCTTGCGTTTCTGCATGGAGGAACAAAGCAAATTCAGCTGGAGCTGCAGGGCTCGAGCGCGGCTCCTTCCCAGTTCCCCGCATGGAGAAAGCCTCACGACTGAGCTGCTAGTGGGGTGAACCCCTTTGAGGGGCTCTCCCGCACTGGGCTCTTGGCACAGCCCAACCCCAAGCCCCCAGATGCCCCCACGGCGGTGCCGGCTGGATACTCACGTTGGAAGTGTGTTCCTTGTAGGCAGCTCGCTCCTGGGGCGAGAGGCTCTGCGGAGACAGAGGAAGAGTCAGGGCGCAATGAGGGCTGGGCATGCACAGAGTGGGGATGGAATTGAGAAGGACTCAAGCGCAGGGCACCCCCCTCCCCGCATCTGTATTTTTTCTAAAGCCCTTCAAGTTACAAAATGCCAAACAAAGGGTCTGAAGACAGTGGTTTCCAGAGGAAGGTTGTGAGTAGTGACCCTGCCAAGCATCCCGAAGGACCCCAGAGTGCCGCAGCAGGCGTGCAGGGCTGACGCTCACCTTGAGCCAGATTTCAAGGTGCACCCTGTACTGCTTCTGCTGCTCCTCTGCCAGTTTCTTGTAGTGGTCCTTCTGGCCCTGGGAGATGCGCTGCCAGCGGCTGCCAATCTCCACCATCCGCTCCTTCAGCGGGAGGTGGTTCAGCTCCCCGTTTGACAGCAGCTCCTGGGAGAATTTCTGGTAACCGTTCCTGCAAGCGGGGAGCAGAGAGACCGGATCAAAGGGTCTGAATGAAGAACTGAGTTGCCCACGAGCAACTGGCACTAACCACCAGCCATGGTCCAGCCCTCACTCCCTGCAGCCCGGCGCTGCTCCAGGCTCCTCTGCCTCAACCCGCCTGCCCAGCCAGGCCCAGCTTTTAGGAGCCCAGGTACTCACATCGGGGGCTTCTTTGGCTCTCCTTGGAACTTCATTTTCTTGGCGGAGTTGGTAGAGCACGGAGGGGCTCGCATCTCGCTCAGCTCCCTCTGAGCCAGAAGGAAAAAAGAGAGGTCAGGGAGACAGAAACAACACTGCTGCGACAGCACAGCAAGGGGCAGGCAGGAGCAGGGACCCACCTCATATCGCTTCTGGTCCTCTGCCGCCTTCTTGATCCACATCAGCTTCTCTTTCTTCTCCATGTTGTTCCAAGTGGCCTCCATGGCCTTCAGAGCCTTCCCCCGGTCGTTCTGCAGCGCAGACCCCACACCCCGTTAGATGCACCCAAGATACCTGGGTATTCCCACCAGCTCCAACACAAACCACGGGGCACCTGCTCCCTTTGCTACCATCCCTGTCCTCCCCATGACTCCCAGCCCCAATCATAGAATCACCAGGTTGGAAGAGACCCACCAGATCATCGAGTCCAACCATTCCCATCAATCACTAAACCGTGTCCCTCAGCACCTCGTCCACCCATCCCTTAAACCCCTCCAGGGAAGGTGACTCAACCCCCTCCCTGGGCAGCCTCTGCCACTGCCCAATGACCCTTTCCATGAAAATTTTTTCCTAATGTTCAGCCTAAACCTCTCCTGGCGGAGCTTGAGGCCATTCCCTCTTGTCCTGTCAAATCGGTTGCCTCAAGGGTGAAAGCAGGGGAAAAGGTGCAAGGGGAGAGGTTAACCCTGCTTCCAGCTCCTTTCCCAGCTCACTCCTCACCTTGAAACGAGCCAGGTAGTCTCCAATGACGCTCTGTTGCCAGATCTCCTCGGCTGTCTTGGGAGACTCGGGCAGCTTCCCGCGTTCCTCTTTATCCGAGCCGTGCTTCTTCTCTGACTGTGCCTTCATCGCCGCCTCTCGCGCTTTGTACTTGGCCTGTGGAGTGTGTACAGCGAGGATGAAGGGGCAGCACAGCCACTTGGGCACCAGCCCCACCGCAGGGCACAAGCCCTCGGCCACCAAACACCAGGAGGGCAAGCAGGCAGATGCTGTGGCTTCCCCCAGAGCCCACCACCCTGCACACCTCAGGACTCCACTCCCCGCTCCAAAAATAACATCAAGCTTTGAAACTGAGCACTGGGGATGCTCCAAGGTTTTTTTAAGCTGCCAGGTTTTGACCCACTAAGTCAGGGAGAGGTACAACTGCCCCCGAGCTGCGGTGCCCGGGAGGCAGCAAAGCCACTTGCAGCAGAACAAGGACAGGGAGCATTTCCTGGGCTGACGCCCAGCAGAGACGGGGATGGAGGAGAACGGTCAGGAACAGCACCAACCTTCTTCTTCTCAGAGAGGTCATTCCACATGCGGGCGAGGAGCCGGGTCAGCTCGCTCTCTGACAGCTCGGGCCGCTCCTCCTGCAGCTGCTTCCGCTTCTCCTCCGAGAAGATGAACATGGCAGAGATGGGCCGTTTGGGCTTCTCTGAGCTGGCCTGCAGGAGGGGACACAGGGCTGTGAGCCGCAGGGAGCACACGCAAGGGACCTGCCTCACGCTGCAGCCTCAAATCCCAGGAAAACCACAATGAGAGAACCAAGGAATGAGGCCCTCAAACCACCCTGGGATGCCAGCAACCCTATCTCGCATCTCTGGCACGTGCCGCCCCACCTCCACTTGCTGCTCTCACCTTGCCGGTCTCTGGTGAGGACTTTTTGGACGCGGGACTTGTCGCTCCTTTCCGGTTGCTGCCCAGCATCTTCTCCTCACCAAGCACCCGCTGCTGCTCCTCCTCGGGCAGGCTCTGGGGGCACAGGAGGAAGGGCACACGGTTAGACAGCCTGACACTAACGAGGCTTTGATGCAATCAGGGTATAATAGGGACACTGGGGAGGGGGAAACGAATACACTCAGTTGTCCCAATCCAAAAGCCACCTCAGCCAGGGTCAACGTCAGGTAACTGCAAGTCTGGGTGTGCAGCCGGGGGGTCCCCATGCCCACATCACCCCTGTCACCAGCCAAGGTAGCTCTGCCCCAGCGCTGTCCCCTCCCTAGCTCAGTCTTATCTGCTTCCTCTCTACCAGGGCAGGGTGGGCAGGTGCCCGGATCCAGGCGTGCCCCTGGGCTTTCCATCCCTTGCTCTTACAGCCGCAGCCAGGGCCACGTCACATCCGACCGGGGGAGCCGAGCGCGATGCCGAGACGGCCTGGGTGCAGCTCCCCCACCTACGCCCCAGCCCAGGGAAGGAAGCAGACTCGCTGCCGCCTGCACAGCGGCGGCCGCTGACAGCAGCTCTTCCTCCAGCACCAACCCTGCGCTCAGCCCCGGCTTCCTTCCCGGCCAGGGGGTTGTCCACACCTCTTAGAAGCCACTGCCCTGCGCAAACATCTCTACACAGAGCGGGTCCAGCCACGTTTTGAGGGAGCAGCATCAGCGCAGCTGCCTTCTAACCCATCTCAGTCCCCGACAAAGGAGTCCCTCCCCCATTCAAGGTCTCCGGCACCCAGTGACCGAGGCACTCCTATGTCACTCACCTCCAGGAAGCGGAGCAGCTCAATCTCATAGTCTTTCTTTTTCTGCAAGGAGATGGTGGGGTGAGGTTAGACAGTGATCCCACACCTCATCCCCGATGCAGGCTCAGCCCCCTCAGCAACACCATCCTCCCCCGGACCATCTCCTGGTCCCACACACATGGACTGGGGAGGCAGAGGACCAAGGGAGCTGACTGAGGACCTCAGGGAGAACTGGTGGTCAAGATGACAAGAACAGACCCTAGTGGAGGGCAAGGGGCTCATTTCCAGTGAGATTTATAGAATCATAGAATCACCAGGTTGGAAAAAAAACATCAAATCATCAAGTCCAACCATTCCCATCAATCACTAAACCATGTCCCTCAGCACCTTGTCCACCTGTCCCTTAAACACCTCCAGGGAAGGGGACTCAACTCCCTCCCTGGGCANTCAACATCCTTCTTGTGCTGAGGGGCCCACAACTGACCCCAGGATTTGAGGAGCGGTCTCACCAGTGCTGAGTCCAGAGGGAGAAAAACCTCCCTGGACCTGCTGGCCACGCTGTGTCTGATCCAAGCCAAGATGCCATCGGCCTTCTTGGCCACCTAGGCCACTGTTGGTTCGTGTTCAGTCACTGTCAACCAACACCCCCAGGTCCTTCTCCTCCAGGCACTTTCCAGCCAGGCTTCTCCTAGTCTGTAGCACTGCAAACCCTCTAGCACTGCCCAAAACCTCTAACCCGAGGTCCCCACAGTGCTGATGCCCGTCTGCCTGTCCACCCATCCTTGCCCGCTCACCTGATCACACTTTTTGTGGTAGGCGTCCTTTTCCTTCTGCGAGAGCAGTTTCCACTGCTGGCTGCACAGCACCATCCGCTCAGTGCTGGGCACGTCTTTCATGTTGGCCATCAGCTCTGCACAGTACAGGGAGTAGCTGTTCCTGCAACACACGGAGGAACCCAACATTAAGCTCAACCTAATTTATGTCCCCTCTGCAGAGACTCCTGGGTGCTAAGAGCCCCACAGGACCCCCATCTGGGGTGCAGTGGGCTGTGACGTGATCTTCCAGAGGTGTTTTAGGGAAGCTGGAGGCGCTGAGGGACATGGTTTAGTGACTGAAGGGAATGGTTGGACTCGATGATCCGGTGAGTCTCTTCCAACCTGGTGATTCTATGATTCCACGAACCCAGAGCGCAGAGCATCACCACAAACCTCACTCAGATGTTCTGCGAATGCATATTTAATGCATCTTTAAGAAGCAGTTTAATGGAGTCATTGATAGCCCACACCCCCAGTCCCAGAAACAATGCTCTTGGGGCTCTCAAAGCCAGAGCCTCGGTTTCCCCGTCAGCAAGAACTAGCTCAGAGAGGGACGCAATCCTCGCGCCTCGATGGGGAGGGACAGTTACTTACGGAGGTGGCTTTGTGGGTCGTCCATCGAATTTGTCCTTGAGCTGGCGCTCCGCCTTGGTGAGGGTGGAGCGGGTGATGCCCTCCTCGCTGATGTTCAGCTCGGGGTGCTTCTGGATGTAGTCACGCATGATCTCCTGCAAGGGACGGAGAGCGGTCAGGAGACGGGCTCTGCTCCCCGCCTGCCTGGGGGCCGGAGGAGGAGGAAAGAGAAGCCAACCCTTGCCCTAACCGTCTCCCAGGGGCATTTCTCCCTGCCCTGAACGCTGCTGGAGGAGGCAGGGCTCCGACTCGCTAGGGACCTGCCTGAACCCCCAAGCTGGCTATCAGGAGAGGCTGGCTGGCTAGTGAACGTAGGGACGAGTGTGGAGTGAAACGGATGAGGCTGCTCCCTACCTCGTACTCCTTCCGCTGTTCCAGGGCCTTATGAATCCATTTCAGCCTCTTTTTATCCGACAGTTGAGACCACTGCTTGCCCAGCGACTCTTTCACCTCCTTCGTGGTGGCCTGAAAACCCAAAGCCAGAGGTGAGGGCAGGGGGGTAAAATCCAAAAAAAAAAAAGAAGAGGAAAAAAAAAAAGAAAAAAAAAAGGCAAAAATCGTGTTGCCCGACGTCTTGTCCCAACGGCTCCCGGCTTGGGGCCGTGGGGTGGCTGCGAGCTGAGCTCGTGGCCAGGGAAAGGGGTGCGTGCGAGTGTGGGGCATGGCCAGAGGTGGTGGTGCTAAAAATCTTTCCTACCCTGACTCAGGCTGTGGTCACCCCTTCAACTGCAGACAAAAAAAAAAAAAAAAAACGGGGTCTGTATCCCCGAGTCTCTACCAGATGTGCAGAGCCCCTTCTTACCTCCATCCAGACTGCTGGGAGCTTCTAGAGGAGCTTCTAGAGGTGTCTTCCAGCCTGCCCCCTTCCCCCCAAAATGCTTCTCTCGTTCCCCCTCCTCCTGCCCCAGCGGCGGGTGCAGGACAGCTCCACACTCACACTCGCACTCACTCCCACCCACCGTACTCACATCTGGACGCACTTTCAAGTAGATTTTCTTCTCGTGGTTGTACCACAGCTGCTGGGGGGTCTTGGGTTTTTCAGGGATGTCAGACTTCTTGGCGTTCTGGATGAGATCCGGGTGATCTTCCCTTTACCCGTCGAGGAGGCAGGGAAGGGAGAACGTTAGGGAGGTTGCAGGTGGAAGGTGAGCGCCCTCTAAACACCCCTGCTAACGGGTAATTGTCACCGCAGGGCTGAGCCACTGCGGGATCAGACACTGGGGGTGGCCCCAAAAAGAGTAGGAAGCTTTCAGGAGAGGTTTGAGCCTGCCCTTCCTAGGGGAGCAGCAGCTACAAGCATCCCCTTTGACGCGCCAGGCTGGGCTGCATCCCTGGAGCGGCGACAGGCCGCTGGGAACACCAGAAACCACCTGGGTCACATCAGCCACAAGCAGCGGGAAGGTCTGGGGGCCAGGGGTGGTTGCTTCAGCATTTAACAGTGCTGCTGGCAAAGCTCCCGGCCTCCCCTTGCAGACCCAAAGCCCCAGAGCGTGGTTGGTCCTCCACCCTCTCCCCCTCACCGAGCCCCCCAACTAGAGGGTTGCTCTCAAACACCTTTTCCTTGATTCTTTTTTTTTTTGCCCACCAGCATCCATTATTCCCTTCTGCCTTCAAGCTGCAGAGCCCATCAGGGCTTCCTCTGTGAGCTACACAGCCCTGGGGCTGCCCAGGGAAAGGCTGGGGGGTGCTGCTCCCTCACCTGAACCTCGCCAGGTTCCTCTCAAACTCCTGCTTCTCTCGCTGGAAGTCCTGGATGTATTTCATCTGGGGACACAAAAGCCACCAGGGAGGTGGGGAAAGATGTCAGCACCAGGGAACGGGCAGGCAGATACATCCCTCTTGACTCTGCGTCCCACCACCCCAAAAGGGACCTTGAGGCTCTCCAAGCTCATCAGCCCTGTCCTGCAGCTCCGAGCTGAGGGTTTCCAGGGATTCAAAGTCAGGAACTCTCCTCTCTCCACGCACTCGACCTCACAGGCAGCCCCGGGCAAGAGGGCACAGCAGGATTTTGTGCCCTGGACCTTCCCTGCCAGCTCTGGCCAAGCCCACGGGCACCTCCAGAGCTGGAGGAGAGAGGAGCAGCCCATCTCGCAGGGTTTTAAGCAGAGCCTGCCCCTCCATCCCTCGCTTGGACAGGGTGACCATGACAGGGCATGTGATCTGATGGGTCTTTTCCAACCTGGCGATTCTATGATTTCACCCAGGAATTAAGTACAGATCCACCCAAGAGCAAAGTCATCACCCAGGTGTGTCTGGAAGAGACGGACCAACGGACAGACCTAGCCATCCTCCACCCCACAGATCCTGGGAACCAGGACAGGAAAAGGAAGTTTACTGGTCTGACAGGACCAAACAAGCACCTGGGTTTCTCTCACCGAGAGCTGGATGGGTCTTTTCCCAGGCAGAGGCAGATCTCTGCGGGTTTAACTGGGAGAGCAGGGCAGGCAGAGCCCAGCACGCAGAGGCAAACAAAAGGGAAGGGGCTTGCCAACTGCCCCCTGTACCTTTTTCTTCTCGGGAAGCTCCTTGTATTTCTTGGAAAGGATCTTGGTGAGATCCAGGTTGCTCATTTCGGGGTGAAGCTTGGCGTATTTGGCCCGTTTCTCCATGAAGAAGCGGAAATAGGGAGTCAGGGGCTTCTTGGGGAAGTCGGGGTGTTTCTGGGGAGACAGCAGAGCAGCAGACACTGAGTGTGGTGCCTGTGGCAGCTTGGAGGGCACAGTCAGACACCACCAGCTCCCAACTCCCTCTGGTACCGAGGGAGACCTGCCCCCATCCAGACCCACTGGAGATCCAGCTCCCGGACACAGAAACATAGAATGCTGGGAAGGGCTCCCTTCCCCAGGAATTACAATCTCCCAGGGCTGGATATCTCGGGAGCAGCCTCCAGCCACCCAGAGCTGTTGGCACAAGGTGGTGGCACCGCAGGAGGGGAACAGGCTGCCCTGGTGGCCACCCAGCCAAAAGCAGTAGCCACCCCACCAGCAAGCCAGGAATAGGATAGTGGCTTCCTGACCCCTCCCCTGCCCAGCGCTAAACTTGGATGCAGGCTGCAAGCGCTAGAGCCGGACATATTAAATGTACCCTGGAGTTGGCCCAGACCCAGCGCCCGCAGCCTCCGGAGCCTTGGGCAGCCGGCATCGGGGATTACGGGCTGTGAGGTGCCCGCAGGGGCCCTGGCAGCAGAGCTTTGCCTGGGTGCCACGCGGGTGACAGCCCCCAACTTGGGGAAGGTCCCCCTTGAGGGACCCACCACTCTTCCTGCCCAGTACCTTGAGCTTCTTGCCCTTGTAAGGATTCTTCACGTGCTCTTCGGCATCCATGATGAGCTCTGTGAGGGTGCGAAACTTCCTCACCTGCAGAGTAACCAAGGGCACAAAGGTGAACAGGCTGCATGTGGGGGACAGGACCCCCCTCGGCATCGAGCCACCACAATAACATCCCACACCAGCACCACCCAGGGGTCCGCGATGCCGATAGCAGCAGGGTGGTGCTGGCACTACGGGCTGAGGACTCAAGGAACCGAACCCGAGCGATTCAAACAGCCCTGGGAAGCCACCAGGACACTCAGAACCCTCTCACGCAGAACCCTCCGAGCCTCCTGCAGCTCTCAAGTTACCTCGTTAGAGATCTCCATCCACTTCATCTTGCACATCTCCCCCGAGAAGTCCTTGAAAGCCACTTTCTCCCAGTCCAGGTGGGATTCGGTGGTTTTGAACTTGCTCCCGTCGTTGGAGGGCAGGTTATTCTTCATGCACTCCAGCAGAGTCAGCATGTCCTCCTGCGACCAGCGGTCTGAGCAGCAAGGAAACAGGCTTAGCAGCCACGACAGATGGACAGACAGACAGACAGACAGACAGCCTTTCCGGCAGGACACAGGGACCACAGCTCTTGGCGTGCAGCTCCGGACCGCACGCCTGGGCACGTAACCTCCACATGCTGCCTCTCGAGATTAAAGATCAAAGGGACGTCGAGTGCTTCCATCACCCTCGAGCAATTTTCTAAGGGCCAAAACAATCCGGGCGAAGCTAGAAAATCAACTCGGTGCAAACCAGAGAGACTCGCTCATCCCAACACGCCATCAGATAAGGCGATGGCTCCACCGCAAGGGAGCAGAGGGTTATTTCCTCCACGCTGGAGCAAAGCCCTGCGGAGCGAAACAGGAGCAACGCGCTCTCCAGCCAGGGAGGAAACAGGGAAATGCATTTTCTAAGTGGAAAAGGTATGTCTGCAGCAATGGGAAAGCTCCTAACATAGCTTCTCCTTCAGTTTGAAGAGCCTTGTCATCACCTGGGACCCAGCTCCATGGTGACCTCTGCCAAGGTCAAAGCTCAGAGACAACAAAAGCAGCAGGACTGGGACATCCACACGGCCCTTGTCTCACAGTGGGGTCCCTGACAGGGTGAGGCTGATGGTTCTACCATCCTGACACCCCCGAGCTACCAGGGGAGATGTCCTATGGTGGGATGAGCAAACGGCAATACCGGGGAGCCTGAAGCATCCGGGAGGCCAAGGCAGGCAGCAGGCAGGATATCCCAGCCCCAAATTCCCCATCCAGCACCAGCTCTGGGGCTGCTTCATGCCAGGGGAATTCCTCTGCTGGGTTTGCTGCTCTGAGCTTCCCGCGCCGGGTGCCAGCTGGGAAGAGGAGCCCTGGGTGCTCTGCAAGCACAGCTGCCTCTGGGGCAAAGCAGCAGCTCCTGGGAGAGGGAAGAGGCCCCTGGGGATGGGCTGGAGGAGGAGCTGAGCCCCACACCGCATGCCCGGACAGCACCCGGGTGCAGGATTGACTCCACAGGCACAAGATTGACTCCACAGCCCCTCAGTGCCGGGCGACTGGAGCTGCCTAAGGGACACAGCATCGAAGCGAGATGGGGACAGCGCAGTCGGTTGTGGATTTGAGGCGAGCATCTCTCTCCCTCTGTCCCCAGGAATGAGAAACAAGCCCCCAGGAATACCCGGCTGTGGTCTCCTCCAGCTAAAACCCAACTCGGTGAACCCCAGAGCCCAGCAAGAGATGTTAAAGGATATGGACATGCAGATGGGGGGCAGTGCAGCCAGGGACCCCACCCCATTTTGCCTCCTGGACCTGGCAGGCAGGGTGTTGAGGCAGGAGCAGTTTGGGATCCACCTGGTCTCTGTCGTTAACTCATCAGATCCGTTAGGGACAAACAGCTCAGGGAGGGGGGGGAGATGAAAAGAACACCCCCATAAAGCATGGAACCCACTGGCTCAGATGCGTCTCCATGCTCCAAACTTCTGAGCCCCAAAACATCACGAAGGTGAAAAAGAGATGGGAACCCCCTGTCCCCGACCATGTCTCTGAAGGGATCAGGGCTGGGGGGTGGGCACCGAGCCCGAAATTGTCTCTTCTATTTTTCCCCATCCACTTTCCAGTCCCCCCCAGGCAAGGACCAACGAGGCACAATGGGGCTGTGAAGCTGGTTCTGACTTTACTTCCAGAAACTAGGAGAAAATAACCTCAAGCAGCACAGCCGTAACAATCAAGAGGGGAGGGAAAAGGGTCAGAGACCCCCCAAGGTCCCTCCCGTGCCTCAGTTTACCCCCTCCAACGCAGGAATGTCTGGAAACCTTTGGCCCCATGTGACCTCCCACCCCCACCCTGAGCAGCAGCCAAAATAACCACAGAAATATGGAAAACACTGTGGAAACGTCCAAACCTCCCTAAATCCTCACCCCCAGTGCAATGGGGACCCTACGCTCAGCACCCCCATCCCTCCATCCCCACTCTCTCTGCCTGGGATTTGTCATAAAATGCTGAAAACGTGGAGTTCACCCGCCAAGGTGAGTCTGTGCCCTGGGATCAATTCATCCCCAGCTCTCCTGGCATTGGCCCGGCCGGGTCTATATTAGGAAAGCTGCCCTGGTGTAATTAAATCCATCTAAAGACCCGGCAAAGGACACGTGCTCCAGCCGGGTTCGCTCTGGGCCACAAACCCATCGTGGCAGGGGAGGAAAGGCAGAGGTGGGCGGCTGGACCGTACTCCCCTGGGCTTTTTGGGGGGATCCAGGGAGCTTTTGGCTGGGCTGGAGGAGTGCAGCTCCCAAGCAGGCTGCCCCGAATGAGATGTCCTGTTTTCCCTTGTTTTCCTCCCCCCCCCTTTTTTTTTTTGCAATAAAAGCTGAACGTCTGATGTCATCCCTGGGTCTGGAAGTCGGAGGCCCAAGGTAACTGCTCTCGGCTTTTAATGCAGCCCAGATGTGAGAGACGCAGGCAGCACCTCCGCGTGCCAGCCCCGGGCTTCCCGCTCTGCCGTAAACGCCAGCCACCCAGCATCCCCAACACTGGGAACTGGCGGCTGCCATGCTCCCCCCGGGCAGAGTTGGCACTGGGAGGCAAATCCCACCACCCCTTGCCCTGGCACGGTCAGGATCTGCTGGTGCCCCCATGGCTCCTGCATCCCCTCAACATCTGCACCCCCTCGGCTCCTCCATCCGGCTCCTGCATCCGCTCCTCGGCTCTTCTATCCCTCCCTTCGGCTCCTGCATCCACCCCTTCGGCTCCTGCATCCACCCTTCAACTCCTCCATCCCTCCCTTCGGCTCCTGCATCCAGCTCCTGCATCCAGCCCCCAGCTCCTCCATCCCTCCCTTCGGCTCCTGCATCTGGCTCCTGCATCCAGCCCTCGGCTCCTCCATACCTCCCTTTGGCTCCTGCATCCCTCTGCTCCTCCATCCCTCCCTTCAACTCCTCCATCCCTCAGCTGTTTTAAAACCCTGGTATTCCTGGAGTTTTGGGAGGGGAAGGGGCTGCGAGGGCCTCACCTTGGTTTTTGGGAGCCGTCATTTCCAAGTCTGCAGGGCACTCGGCTTCGCCGTTCATCCTCCACCTGCCTGTGCCCAGGACGGTCGCCGCCGGCTCCCTCGCGCGCTACCGGGAATCGTTCCTGCTGGGCTCTGCAAGGAAAAGGGAGACCCCCGCTAGGCACCCCCCATGCCAGTGTGACCCCCCCCCCCACACACACACAGAGCCCCTGGGGGGGAGCAGGGGGCCTGGCCCTGGTGTCCGTGTGTCCATCCCTCCAATGAATGCGGTGCTGGGATCCCCCCTCGTACCTGTCCTGCAAGGTTTAGGGGGGACTTTGGCAAGGGGGAGAGAAAAGGTGGGGGGGAAGGGGGTCAGG
>WAAB01025577.1:211984-311329 GCA_013389865.1 Piaya cayana | reverse complement strand
GGAGGGTGTGTTTTACCAATTTTCTTATGAAGGTGACACTTAAATATTCTTCAGTTGTGGATACTACTTTAAAAAATGTTTTACCAATTGAAGACCACATCACTTTTGACTTCACAGCAGAAAAATCACTAGAAAGCTCTAAGAAAGGTTCAACATTTTGTTCTTTAATTTTCCTAGCTGAAAGGACTTCAGCCCCTCTGTCAACACAGGGTGTGTGCTATGAGTCTCATCAAGAATCATCTTCTCCCTCTGCCTTGCAAACACACAGTCTTGGTACATTAGTCTCTCAACACCACAGATTCAAGAAGAAAATCACCAAATTAATGCCATGAAACCCATGTAAGACCTGCCTCTTGCTTGTTGAGCAACTCCTGGGGAAGCATGACCAGTTGAACAGTCTGTTGCAGTTGGGAACAATAGCTCCGAGGCAAATTATGGAGCTGGGCAGTACAAGGCAGCAACAGTTGCCCACGCGGTGAGTAGGGAAGCTTCTGAGGCCTATATTTCCTTTTCACATCTAACGAATCTCTTCTAAACATGTTCGGAAAATTTTCTAAACCTTAGTATTTCACCAAGTATGGATGGCTTTTCATAGAAATGACAAAACATGTATTTCTGACACAGATTTCCCTCCTCCTGCCAAACTTCAAGCCTCTGCTTTGTAAACTGTAAATCAAAGCAGAGTCAGACCTTCCATTTTCAGAATATCTTTGAATTTGCTGTGACAGTTTCCTATTCTTCAATGAAATAAAAATGAATCATCTGAGAACTCCTGACCTATACTGCAAGTTTGGTTTGGGTATTAGCTGTTTTTAAGATAACTGGGCTTTGTTTTCTTCATGGAGCCCATCCGTCAAAATTAAGACATCATTTTCCCACTTGTATTAATGCAAATATTTCTTAGAGAAGAACATTTAAAAACAGGAGAAAAGAAACTTCCACAACTTTTGTGACAGGCTGCTTTCATAATACATGTTTTAGCAGATTGAAAGTTAAATGTTTAAGAAAGAAACTTTAATTTATGAAAAGGTATATTTATGAAAGTACAGACACTCTAAGGAAATAAAATCAAGTGTACATTCATTATGGATAAATAAAACCTGTCCATACATACACTGAGAAATTGATTCAGTAGGTAAGGGGATAGAGTGTAAAGTCTCTCTGCCTTTGAAGCTGAACACTTGGCATAAATGGGATTGCAGCAGAACGCAGACATAGTGTAAAAAACATTCAAGAAATATTAGCAAGTGGAAGTACACAAATAGATATAAGATAGCTGAATAGATATAGATATCGAAGCATTTACTGAGATGTTCACTCAAGGGACAACATTTTTATTTGGGATAGAAAAGAGCAAAATATTTTTCAGTGATTTGTTTTGAATAAAAAAATGCTGTTTGTTTCCACTTCACATTATAGCAACACACTTTCTTCAGCTGTAGGAAAAATATGGAAGAGTTCAACTTTCTTGTAGTTTTGGGAATATGGCCAAATAATAAACAATGATTCTTCTAGCACTGTATGCTTTTCAAACTACTGAAAAATATTCATATTTAATATATGAAATGGATAAATATTTTTAGGCATCCAAGACCAGTAGAGGTTCTATTATTTACTAAAGACCACATAGTAATTTGGAAGCAAACCTAAGCTGCAAATTTGTATATATAGAGTATATTTTGAATATTTTGGTTTTATTTTACTATTATTATTTGCAACTTATGAAATATGTTTTAGATTTCTGTTCTTGTGGTGGATGCACTAATTTTCCCTTGGCCTTAAATGTAAATCTGCTATAGAGATGTTTGCAAAGAAATTTTCTACTAGAAGTCGACCTGTAACTGTTGAATATTCCTCCTTCTGTCATGTATCATTCTTCAGCATAAACCTCAACCTCCCTGATCTTCTCCATTCCTTTCTTCCCTTCTACTGTCTTCCACTTCCAAAACATGAATGATAATTGAAAATTCTTTATATTCTTTACCCCACTCTTTTCATACCAGTATGTTTACACTCTTAATATCATTCTACACTGTATTTTCTCCTGTAATAATCATAATTTCATTCCTTTATCCTCCTACAGTTAAGTACTTTTCAGGCTAATCTGGCTCCTATTAAAATTAATGGATGCCTTGCCATTAATTTCAGTAGAGAAAAGATTAGCCTCTAACCTTTCTACCCTGTTTAGTTCTTTCAGGAGAGAATTAAACTCTTAACATTTTATTCTTTATTTATATATGTAGTTATTATGTACATATGGCATATTCCTTCCATTTCCTTTCCAAGTGCTCTCCCAGTTTCCTTGTCCATATTATAAATCTTTCTATTTGTAATTAATTTTTTTTTGTATATTCCAAAATGCATAGGTGAAAACACAAGCACTTTTGAGCCACAGTGGTTTATTTCTCTGTGGTCACGTATGAACACAGATTAACTTTTCTGTTAATGCAAGACAGCTCTATTAACTTCTGAAGAATTACACACATACAACTAAGGGTAAGATTTTAGAATTTAACAGCTGAAGGCCACAGTAGAATAGTTATGGCAAATATAGTGTAGTAACAGATAGCATTACAGTACAGCTTCCCTATTTCTTATTGTATGTATCTAGCAATTAATATCACGGTTGTCATTAAAAATTGGCCTGGCTAGAGTTTTCCTCAGTCAATCACAGTGGCATCTTCATGCTGCTTCATTCTTTCAGTGTATCCAACACATATAAGCTTCTTTAACCAGGTGCTTTAGGGGCAGTCTTAGGAATGTGCCAAAGGCATCAGGACTGATCTTGCTGACGTGTAGTGCTGACGACAGTGAGTTAAATTCACGCAAGTAAATTCACTTGAGCATGAATTTGGAAGATCAGACACTAAAGGTCTGACCTCAAAGATTCGTATGTATCATAGATATATTTTAAATCTGGTGATTACTTCAACTGAAGAGCATTGAAGTATTTTCAATTAAAGAAGTACTATGCAAAATTAAACAAGTATATGTGTAACAGTAAAGTTCATTGGTATGGTGGGAAAGGATTCAAAGATGTAAATGGTCACAAATAAAGCTTCATTAATGCAGTATTCCCAAGTGACATCTTGTATTCCTATTTGGAGGACGAGTACTAATTGTTAATGTCAGTAACCTGAAATAAAAAATTCTGGAAATGACAAACTGTGAGACTGGATAGAAGTCAAAAAAGAGACTAATTCAGAACTTATTTGTTAGATAATAATGGGTCATCTTGTTACTTTAAAAAAATAGGGCTAATTTGAACCAAATCAAAATCATTTTTCCTCCCACCAAAAAAAAAAATCTACATTAAATGACATGTTTCTGACTGTTAACAAAAGCAAAACCGGTTCAAATGAACGTAAATCACAATTTACAACATGAAAGTAACAAAACTGGCCTTGGGACTTACTTTGCTTCATAGCTAGTGGGTATGGGCCCAGTTTCTCTAAGAGGTTGCTGCTGACAACTTGAATATTCTTTGGCAGAAAAGGGAATTAAATCTGCCTTTCACCTCTAGGCTAAGTAAACCCTGAGTTGTTCTGCAATCTACCCGGGGTTCTACAGAAACCTGCTGGCTTTGTCATTACTCACCCTGTTCACCCCACACAACTCACCTTAAATAATTTTTTCAACCACAGACTCTGTGCTATGTATTTTTTCTTCCTTTGTCATCCTCACTCAATATGTCTCCACGTAACCAAAGTTTGCTTTCTTTTTGGCACTGTAACACAAGTAACATCCTTGAAGCTTGCATAGATTTATGCAGATATTAAAAAACTGAAGATATTCTTTTTCTATCTGGATAAAATAATTTTTCTCTCTCATAAAAAGAAAAAAAATACCAAGTCGTTGAAGGAGGAGAAAAAGAACTAAAAAAAATATCTCTTTCCTCAATTATCCCATATTTTTCTAATGGGAATGTGAATGAAGTGGTGTCTGGTGGGAAATAAAGCCAAGACATTTAAGGAAAAAAAGAAATTACTAAGTCCAAGAAGCTTATTACAACAAGGTGTTCAAGAATATGAAAAAATTATGGTGGGATGCTTTTTCAAATTTCATGTAATTTCCAAGAATACTCAAGGACCAGAGACTAATGAGGTCAACATAAAAACTCTTGTTCGCTTCATTAGGTTTTGAACCAGGTCTCAATAACTTATTTTTATAAAGTGTCACATCACAGTGAAGGCATGTCAGTAACAAGAAAATAGAGAAAAACATTCTTCATTTATAAAAGGATGGCTAATAGCTTCTTTGAGTTTATCAACATCATTATGACTCCGAGGAGCTGACTGTGCTTTTGAACACAAATCATCCTGCATGTACATTCTTGCAGGTTCTAGATTTTGTGTTAGCAAAAACTGTTAGGTAACAAAGTTTGAAAATAAACTAATATGCTTGCTGCAGACATAACCCAAATTGAAGGTATATAACATTTTAGAACCTTTTGTCTGGTGAATATATAATTTCTATACTGTTTCCCGACTACATCTATGTTATTGTGAAAAAAGAACCCACATTTCTTCTCACTGAATTTGGCTTCACAGTGGCGGAGGTGAAGCCAGTGGCCCGTACCTTCAGGGGACTTAAATGCTGAATTACTTCTTTTCTTGTTTTCTAGGGTATTTTTTTTTCAATTACAAAAATAAATACTACTCTAGATGCCTATTCTCTCAAGTAAAGCATTTTGGCAAATAAGCTCCTGAAACTCATCAGCCTCCTGACTTTCCCACAGAAAGATCACATTTTACCTGGAGCCTGTGCGGCACAGACCGACTCTAACATAATGATAAGAATAAATCTAAATAGTGCCTTCCAAATCACTAGGCCTTTGGGAAATTCACACTTCTTATGTGAAAAAGCCAACAGACTCACTCAATAAAATGCTGCTTTACTTGACTTGTCTACACACGGATAGAGCATCATAGTCTCCTCTGTTGTTATTACTTGACTTTAATAGACTCCTAAAAGAGAATAATTTTTATCTTCCTGCTCAAAATCGATCTGTTTCTAATTTTAATTGGTTTGGGGTTTTTTTTTCCATAATTGAGAAGAAAATCCGGTGCTAGTGATGACATCAAAGTTGCTGTACTGCCTAGTAAAGTCTTAAAAGACTTGCATGTCTATATCTTCATCCAATAAAAATGCACTCTAAAGTTTTAAAACATTTGTTTCTATATGTGATAAAAGTAACAGCTCAAACACTAAGCAACAGACATATATAAAAGAGTATAAAATAATTAAATGCTGTACGAGGTCAGATATAGCAAAGGTGTTCCTTTTCTAGAAATAAACTGCACAGATCACTAGAGTTTCAGAATTAGGCACACAAAATTAGGAAACGTCATGATTTAGATGGACTGTTTTCATACACAAAATTCAGTTCATAGTCTCCTTGTGATAAATTCCTGAATTAATATGTCTGCAGAAAAAATGCCCTCAATCAGTGCACAAGATGAGAATAAATCATTTAGTGATGCTTATTCAATATCAAGCTTTTATCATCACTGTTTACTGTATCATGTCATGTCTTGTTCACTGTATGCTATTCAAACTGCATAGACTAAATGATTAATTTCCTCAGAGCCTTTCTGTGACACTCCTCAATGCAGTATTTAGGTCCTTCACAACACGTTCATAATGGCTATATGAGATAAGTGCATATTTTCATTCGTATTCTAAAGACAGCAGATGCAATGCCAGAAATCTCAAATTTGATTTAGTGTTATATTGTATGTTATATATCCAAGGCAGAGCAATTTACTTCAGTTGCAGCCACGAGGTCTCGGCACCGATATTTATTTCAATCCCCAGTCAGATGGCCAGAACATATACAGCTAAAGTAAACCCCTTATCAAGTGCGGGTTTAGTAACCAGCATAGCATTACTGTGTGTCAGGAGCATGAAGAAAACCAATTCTCCAGGTCACTAACCATAAGGACACCTTTTTTTCTTCCTGCAACACCCTATCTGATTCACTGAATGCTATTCAGCTGCTGAAATAAATGAGACAGAGGATCTAAACAGTTTTCTTTCTACAGAAGTTGCTGGACCAAAAACTGCTGGAGAATTTGAGAGTTTTCTAGATGAGCATCACTACCTTCTCCTATTCTCCTGAGCATCCCTTGTAGGTAAGTTACCTGTCAGAGGGTGCTGGGATAGATTGGCCTTCTGCTTTGACCCAGAATGCATTTATTAATTTTGTTTTCTTTAACAAAACCCACTTAAATTCTCCTAATACAGAACACCATCTTTACAACCGTATACTTCCTTCCCAGTATTGGGACCCCTAACACAGGTCCAAGTGCTGTAAACTTCTTGGTAGATCAGTTACGGAAAAGGATCCAAAACTTTCATACTGGGTTTCCTGTATTTACTGACAACAGAGGAGTACGTAAATTAAGCTATTTTATGCCCTCTGCTTAGGGACTACAGAGGACACAGGAAGGACAGTTTACCTTCTCATGTGCTCTAACTGTCTCCTGGCAAAATCTACACACCCAAAAGTTGCAGTCATGGGAAAAATCTTGTGAGGCTCTAGGGCTGGATCATACCCACTGCGAATAAAACCTCTACAAAGTTTGCTGCAAAAATGAAATCTGAGAAAACGGAATTTACCGCAAGGCTTTAAAGTAGATTGAATTTTCAGAGTCTCTTATTAAATATTCAAGAATAATACCTTGGATTTAATAGCTACTCTTCCTTCCACCTACTTGTAGGACTATTTTGGATGGCGTTATGAGGTATCAGATCATCTTTTGGTTGAGCAAACCAGTATATTTTCTCCTTGTCTCATTCTGGACTTGTATAGTGTTTTGCTGACATATTTCGAAGTATCTTCTGACTGATGTAGACAGTTTTCATGTACAAATTCAGTATGAGTAGTTAAAGAGTGATATGAACATGTGAAAACTAGATCTTATGATCTATTTAATGTTAATTTTGGGTGGTGCTTCCTCCTCCAGTTGTAGGATAAGGATGCCCATACATTTGTCCATGCATTTGGCATCTCAGATTGTCACTAAATTATATTCAAGTTTGTAATTTATCAATATCTAAATAGCTTCATAGAGGTGTGAAGAAAAAATATTACAGCAAGTCCCTGTTTAAAATTCAGCTAAATAAAAACATGGAATATAAAAAAACTGAAAAATAATACAATTTTACTTTAAAAAATGAGGAATATTTCAGAATAATTAGTGTAATGAATTAAAATTGGGTGGAGGATATCAGGACATCACATGAGAGTGTCCAAAAGCAAAATATTTGAAAATCAACTTCCAAAACTGCAGGGGAAAGATTATTTTTAGCGTAGTTTGTTATTGAAAACAAAACACCATAAAAATATGACAGCTAATTTTTTCTTGTCTTATTCAGGAACAACTTTGTTTTAATTGATCTCAAGGTATCAGAATGAACTAGAGAATCTCTTGAGACCACTACCAGGTCTAATCCTCTACGACGAGTACCCAGAGACATCTGTAACTTGATCCCTCTTATCAGTCATAAAAAACCCCATACAGACCATCACAGCACAGTTTCTTGGAAGACAGTCATTCTAATACTGGTATGTTATTTAATTATGATGTGATCCTCACAATAAAGGAAAAATGACACTCAGATGCATGAACTTCTTAAATTAAAGTGCAAGGACCCATTCTGGGAATCTGTCACTCCTCAAGCCTATTGCATTCCCATTGCAGTCATCCTTATCACGATACAAAGCACTAAATATCTGAAAGACAGACTTCAGTAAGTCTCAGTATATCCCAATAAAGCATATAAGAGGAGCACAAGCAGTATATTCCAAGTCTTACAACAAGCAGTAAACAACAAATTTATGCAAAGTCTAGTGTGCTGGTGAGAAAACACGTTCATTCTTTTTTTTATAATTCCATGCACGTCCTCACACATTTCATGTTTCTTGTTGACACAAAGCATAGTGTTGTTTTATCTCCTTGTCTACCCATTCTTTCGTGATATAAAGCTTTCCCTACCTCGGTAATATCAGCTCAATTTATCACTTCACCCTAATGCTCTCATCAAAACCAGGCAGTCTCACTCCATTTCTCGTTTACAGCATGTCACTGATTCATGCATCTTAACCTTCCTTCAGAGCTCAGGCAGTGTTCTGGTAGCCAGGTAGGATTTTAGTCCCTTCAGTCATTGCACATTGTGCAGATGTCATGAGGGAGATCATAGAAAATCATGGAATCACCAGGTTGGAAAAGACCCATCGGATCATCGAGTCCAACTATCCCTATAAAATACTAAACCATGCCACTCACCACCAAAATGTGTATGTCTGATCTCACACTGACCTTGCTTGCTTTCCTCTTAAGTTTCTTTTCTGAATTTCTATAATTACCTCTGCAACATATTCTGTAGCCTACTTTCATAACCCTATTAGTTAAGACAAGTCCAACTCTAAGTATTCACTATATATCTAGAACCAGCAAAAGGTGTATGTGAAGTCCAAAAAGAAAGTATTCTGGAACAAGTTTCTATAAACCCCAGAAATTCACACTGATAGCAAACGCTCACTCAACTATCCCCACTTTTGGGAATCCAAAATGAATTTTCATGCACACACAGTTTACAGAGCAAGAAAAACTATAGCCTTTAAGGAATATGTGTCTAACTAGCATCAATGAACAGCTAATTATGAACAGTAAACATTAAATGAAGACAACCAGACTGCACAAAGAAGCTGAGAATGCCAGTTTGATCATATATATCCTTGATCAAATATTTCAGGCCAGCTAACACTTTCACAGGAGCAAATTAACTATTTTCTACAAAGTTTTCTCAGGTCTATAGAGATTTCTCTCCTACACCGGCCCTGGCCCTACATCTTACAAGGTAAGCAGACAGAGGAAAAAATTTGGTCACTCAAGAAGAAAGGTTCTCTTTGTATCAAAGGGTCTATATGACAAACAAAAATAGAAAATAACTGGAAAAAATTGAGCACACTTGAAACTTAAAGAACCAATACTGTTATAGGTCTTATTGTGATGTGCTGAAGTCTATCCAAGTACTGTCTTATATCCCAGCTCAAATCCTCTGACAATATTTTGGGTTTGGTTTTATTTTTTTTCCTTTTTCATTTCAGTGTTTCCCAGAATAGTCCAGAGGTATTCTCCAGACTACCTCTCGTACAGGGTATCTGAAAGCTTCTTTCCCCTTAAGGCAGCTGTGAAATAGCATACTTTAAACCTTATCCAAAAGTTTTGGAAGGCTAAGCAGATCACAAAGCAATGTTTCATTTTCAGTTTGTCTTAGTCCATTAAGGGATCGCTAAGCGAAAAGCTGCGTTTAGCCAAATTGCTGGGGGGTATTCCAATTCAATTCAATTCTTCACCTCTTTTTATTGCTTGTTGTAAATGTCCTGCCTAACATTTAACAGTTAATAAGAATCTCAGACAAAGCAAATGAAGAAATAAAGAAATGATCAATGCTTTGCTTGACTCAAGAACAGCAAAATCCCTGAGCCAATGTGCTCTTTAACACAATATTTGCAAATCCTGACAATGTGCTTTTCCATTTTTCCTGTATTTTTGCCATAAGATAAATACTGTCGGCACGTTAGCTAATGTGCTTATTTGAAATGTTAAAATATCCTGATTGCCTGAAAGGGAGAGAAAGCTACTTTTTCATGTGTTAACATGCAATAAAAAACTTCTAATGAAATACTGATTATTTATATTGCAATCAAAGCACAGACATTTATGGTGTGTAAATGCTAGTGCTAGTTACAGCGTATACTAAACACATAACAATACGGCTGATGCTCACAGCAATTCAGACATTCATAGAAAAAATGCAAGGCAGCCTGGCACATATAAACGGACATGATTTCAGCAGCTGAAAACCATAAACATTGCTGGAAGTAGCATCCCATGAGATTTTAAGTAGCTGCTAAGCTATTACTCCAGGCCAGATAGAAAGACAACCGATTTGGAAGCTTTTCTGGTAGGCCAGTTTTGCTCAAGGTTTGGGATTCAAACAAGGATCTGCACATTCCCCTCTGCCATTAGGGCAGCTTAGCAATTGTGTGGTGGTGTATCTCTCCTGGGGGGCTTTGCTCTGATGTGTCTACAGGCCTCCCAAGTCATCTCTCACTTCTGTTTTATGGGGAAAACACAGACATTTGTGGATGGGTACGTGCATCCCCCCTCACACCCTCACTGGGTGCACCTGAGTGCACCATAGTACTTCATGGCTGGGTTTTTAATACTCTGTGACCCACAACTTCATCTATTCTCATAAGTATTATGTGACATATTCTACAGATACCTCATATCAAAAATGTTAAATTAAGTTTTTATGAAGTATTAATACAATTCTTGCTTCCTTTACCTGTCCTGGGCCTAAGTACGCATACCTCCATAGAAGAAAAAAAAAGAATTATTTAAAAGCATCTACATTTTTTCTTAGTTTCACAATCTTGCTGAGGGCTTTTTTTTTTTAACATTATGATTTAAAAAAAAATATATAGTGTAAGAGGATCAAGAACTGTTATGATGCTGACATTTATTGCTAAAATAGATATATTCATTGTTTTCTACTAAATAGTAGTATCTAAAACACTCCAAAACATCCAGACAATAGGAAATATCAGTTGTAATACAGACTGTAACATGAGATAAATGTAAACTTCTAATTAGTTTCAACAGGTTAAAAAAAAAAGTTTAAAAAATCCCAGAGCATATTGACTTACAGCAGTATGATATATGCACATTTTTTAATTGGGTTTTTTTGGTCAAGGTTTGAAAATTTCATGTTGGGTATATTTTAGTTATACATAGCAATTTTTTAAACCTGCAGCATCCATTTAAAGGTGAGCATAATTATTTAGAGTTGTTCAGGAGGAGATGATTTATTTGGCAGATTGAATTTAAGACTGTCAAAACTGCACAATATGTAGTTTTTCATATGGATATCAATACTGGACGCATTGTGAAAACAGGAAAATTTTGGAAGTGTAATTTCTTCTTATACGTCATTAACTTTCGAAGGCACACCTTCACCACTGCAGTCCTGTCCCCAGGATCTCTTTACATCCTGCATCACTTCAGCAACAAACTGAAAGGCTGAAAGATAGCTCAGAAGAAAAACTGTGGAATATTAAGAATAATTTTCTCTCTCTAGCTTTTGTCTCGTTATGTGAATGGTTAATCTGTGTAAATACACAAAGGGTGCACAGAAAGTTCATCTATGATTACCAGATTGCTTGTGCATTAATTATATATACGTGCTCAATTCTTTCTGGTTAAATAAGAAACTTGACAAGAAACATCAGAAATATTCATAGTGTCCTAGATGTGCTAGACTGCTGTTTGATTGCAGTGTATTTAAGAAAGCCACTGTGTAAGCACCACAGAAATTACAGATGATAAGTGCAGTGCTGTAACAAAACCACCAGTTCCAGGGACTTGTAAAAATCTTGCCCTTCTCATGCTCTTGGTAGATCCTGACCTTATTGCCAATTCTTAAGCTGTTTTAAGCTTTCTTTAGGCAGTAAAGTATTGGCACATAGTCTGGAGTCTGAGTAGATGATGAGCTACTTGAACAAACTGATAGCACGGAAGCCAAAATATAGAGGTCAAAATCATAAACTATTTCTCGAAAAATATCTACTCATTTGGTTACATTAAATATAACCTCAAAGGACTGTTTAACAAAGAACAGAAAAGTACTATTTCAGCTCAATATGCAAAAATGTTGATGCTCTCCTGTGTTCATGTATTTACTTAATTTAAGGTTAGGCTTATTCTGCTGTTATTGGTAGCATTACTGCTTTTTACATGCTATATTTAGAGAAAAGAAAAAAAAATCCACAGCAGCTAAAAGCCACTAACAATCTATGTTAAGTATTACTGAACTGCATAAGTCTCTGACTAGGTTTCAAATGGAGACTGACTTAAATGAACTTGCTGCTGGTCCCAGAAAGTAGCGCACAATAATTCTGGAGCACGCACAGCGAAGTCAAGCCACAGCAAGGCAATATATTGAGCAGAGCTTTGTACTCCCCGAGCAGCAAATGGGTGTGCAGCCTGTGTGGCACAGAGCACTGTGTCTCCCTGAGGAAATCTCATCTGCAATTTAATACTCTGAATAACATGGGAACCTGTTTGTTATTAGAAAGTCATTACTATAATGTTTAAATGAATTCATGTAGCAGTACAAGTTCCTGTGAGTGTAATTACATGCACGTGGGCAGTTTTTTACATGAATGAGCCCCATACCCAACCACCACACTGCTCTAAGCACCAAAGAGATCACAGGAGTCACACATGAAAAGGCAAATGGCTTGCCCTCTCCCACCAATGCTCAACTACTGCCTTTCACCTTCCCACTCTGCCCTCTCAGCTAATGCTCTCAAAGACGTTTCCTGGCAGTTGGCAGCCACAAACAAGCTCTGAAGGCTGTGCCGTGGTCTTAAAAAGCCCTAATCCTGCCTGGCAACCTTTGATAAATAAGTTGTTAGGAGCCGTTGGAAGTTGGATCGATGCAAAGAAACGTCACCCCAAAGAAATATGCAGAGAAATTTCACAGAGCAGGGAACTGCTGAGAGAGAAATGGCATTGTTAGCGTGTTGCAGCATCCAAGCAGCTGCACCGGGGCCTTGGCAATACCAGTGAAATGTCAATAGAGTTACTCCAAATATTTCAAAGACTCTCAAGCATTGCAAAAATAACTATGAATTCTACCATCACATTACCATTACAGAAGTAATTTCTGCTCATTCCCCCCTGCCTTCCCCAGGCCTGATCTCCTCAAGTCGCACTTACACTTTCAATTTGTATTTTACCATTCAGGGTGCCAGTAGGACCTTTTCTATGAAATGTTAACAATCCAGTGTTCCCATGATGCTTATGTGCCTTTGTATGCTTAATTGTATAGCTCAATAGCTTCAAATTAAATGAGAACTAGCGAACTCCTATTTGGACTATACAGCCCACAATGCATACAGATCCTACAGATTTGTCTTCCAAAAAAGTTTCATGGATCATGCCATGGATCATGCCACAAAGTACATGTGCCACATCTCAAATTTGTTAGTTTTGTACTGGGTGGTGGTGGAATCAAAAAATATAAACATTAAGGTAAACGTTCTCTTAGACAAACTCTGAACTCAAGTGCAGGGCACTGAGTCTGCTTAAAGTAAGAAAAAGTCATGGCCCAGTGATCTCATAAAGGAACTAAAGATTGAAGAATGTGAAAATCACCGAGATCTTTATTTCACTTCAGGCTTCCAAGTTTTGCTTAGAAATAAAATTGTGGAAGGAAAAAAAAGGTAAAAAGCAAGATAATTTTTTTGTATCAAAACATGAATACATTTTAAGATTCCTTTTCTAAGACAGATTTCAAAATCCACCTACTTTTAGATCTTTGATTGATAACTGAAACATTTTAAAGGATTCTGAATTACACTGAAATTTTTCTGCACACCTCTAAGCAGCATACTCATGAGTTCTGATTCTGTCTCTTCTATGACAGTTACTCCCTCTACAGCTTTTGGCAAGTGACTAAGGGTGAAATTTTGTCTAGTAAAGTCAAAGAGTATTTTAGTGGTGCTTTAAATGAGGCCAGCATTTCTTAATTTGATCACTCCCATCTACAATAAGGCAACCAGAGAGCGTAAGATATTGTAGCATCATTTGTAATTGATGTACAAAATAATATTCTAAAATGCAATATTTTCAGTCCTAAACTCTAGTTGCTCTAGTAAATAGGTACTTCATGATCATGAGAGATCACCAGTATTATTTTTCCTAACTACATTTGCAAGTAATTAATGCCATTGCTGCAATCCTGGATTTGTAATATTCTCTAGATGTTCCTATACTGAGCAAAGGGGAATACCATGATAGCGTAATCTAATTGCAAAGTCAAATTGTAAAGATTTTTAATAGCAAACACAGTGTAGCTCTTTTAATCTTCTGTCTGCTTCATGAGCATTAAATAATTATCCCTCACATTACCCATGTGAGTAGGTTACACCACTTCTGTCTCTAATCTTGGTAGCATGTATATTCTCTCTACCATAATGCTGAACTTATTGCGTTTGAGAGAAATGTATTTCTGACACAGAGAGTGACTACCAGTGTTTCAAATTAGTCCCGTTATTGAGTTGTATAGCATCTTTCTAGCATCATCCATGGAAAATTGTTCCATGACCTAGCTGCTGCACTGAGTCAGATTTCGGTATGCAGGGAAGATTTGAATGACAATCTTTTTCACATTAGCAGATGAAAACTTAGGAAACAATCTGATGCCATCTGCTTTACTCTCTTTAAAGTTTAGTAGTTTATATTCTAAATACCTGCTATCAAATGCATATTTTATACAATCATTGCTAGGAGCCAAATTAAGGTCAAATTTGATGCTACAATAAGAAAGAAATGTCGTAAGAACATACATGAAATAATTGTTACCATATGAAGAAGAACAAGCATTCTTGTTCTCCACTTGAAGCGTATTCCTTTTAGGACAGTGCAATCATAGAATCATAGAATCCTAGAATCACCAGGTTGGAAGAGACCCACTGGATCATCGAGTCCAACCACTCCTATCAAACACTAAACCATATTCTAAGCAATCTTCTATTGCAGACCGAGTGAAGATAGATCTTCAGCCTTTACAAGTAAATGATAATTTTATTAGCAAAGGGACCTATGCAAATCTACCCACTTTCTCTTAGAGAGAAACCTTTTAAAGCCATATATCACTATGTGAAGTTCATAATAATTGACTACGACAAGGGCAGATTAACAGAGTATCACTAGCTGCCCCGAATCCTGACAGAAATACTGGCTGTAGCAGTTCATTTTACATGCAGGACGGTGGGGCACTTGGAGTGGATTATCTCCAGGAAGTCTGAAAGCTTTTCTTCAGCACAGCTCAAGTTTTCCTGAGAAGCACCTCACCAACAAGTAAGCAATAAACTTTTTCTTTGGATGTCTACCTAGTTTGGTTCCTGTATAACTATAATTTGCCTGGTTCTTGGTTCTTTTGATTTCAGAATCTTTGGTACATTTTCTAAAGTGGCAGATTATAAAGAAGGGAACCACTGTAACAATTTACTTTGACATTTGAACACAGAATGCTTTACAAAACATTTCTGGTCTTGATTTAAAACTACCATCTGCGCTTTTTTTTCACTTTCCATTTCCAGCCAAATTCAGTTCCCAAAAGCACTAATCCTTGCTCGTCTTCTGTGAATGCTGAGGAGGAGAGATCTGGACCCATTTGAGCACAGGTATACACAGAGCTGAAGTAATGGTTTTGACAAATATTTTGGAATTAATATATTCAACTTTCACACAGCTTAAAGTACATTAAAAAGATGGGAGATGTACCCCACACATGCACATTTTGGTTAGAAGCAATTTCATAAATTTTTGTAACTCGGATTGGTAAAATCCAGATCAAGATGTAGGAGGTGTTTAATGGAACAAAAGAAAGTTTTTGACTGAGGTTAGTAGGGTTTTTTTAATTGAGATCTTAGAATATTTAAGTGAAGTATATTTTATTACATCGGTAATTTGACTTTTTAAATGCTAGAGAATTCAGTCTTTAAAATTGGCTTAAGAGTCCTTTGTTTCTGCTAATCAAAGGAAATTTTCCCTCTGACTGCTACCTGGACAGGAGCCTAGTGAGCCTAGCCAGCTGAAACTTGAATTTTCTTCTGTGTTTTTAGATAACCACCCCAGCCATCTTTCAACAGTCTGCCCTATTAGGTTCAGGCAAAAATAAATGAATCAAGCTTAGAGAGTGAGTGAAGAAAAATGAAAATGAAACAAGATTTACTACGTCTTCTTGTCCTATCAAAGAGAGAGAGGTTTGAAAAAAAGAACTTGAGGAAATTGTTATTAAGAGGTTAATGTGTTTGTCAGACTCTTAAATCATATTGCCAGTAGACTAAACAGAATGACAAATTGAACTATAGAGGAACATACAAGAAATCATTCTTTAAGCTAAGAATTGAATAACCAGTTCTCATTGGTTTCTACAGTATTTCTGTCCCTCTCAACTCCTCAATACTTTCTTGAGATAAGTGTCTGAGCTCTGACATTCACCAGTAATTTTAATTTTATCTATCCATCACATTTGTTTTTCCAACATTGATCAATATTAAAAATGTAAGAGAGTTTTTCTACGAAATGAAGTCAGAGCAGGAGGAATGCAGAAGAAAAGAAGAAATAAAATTCTGAATTAAATCGTTCTAGGTTTAAACAAATACAGAGATAATTTCCCATATAAATGTGATATATAGGACCTACCCGTACGAAATATTATGCAATGAGAAATTTTTAAGTGTAATGTAATTTTGAGTCTGTTTCCTATTTTATTTTTCTGCAATTATTTTAGAACAAACAGGATACACATCAATACAGCAAAATTAGGCAAAGTAACCTTGTTGCAGGAAACTATTTGGCAGGGAATAATAAACTTCTCAAACCATAATATATTTGAAATCTTCTGAGCTCATTCAGGGCACCAGTATAACATCGTCTCTTCCCTCATATATCCCCAATGAGATAAATCTTTACTTGAAAAAAAAAAATCTCTTGTTGTCTCTCATTCAGCTTCTATCAGAATTATGCTGTACTCTGCACTCCACTTGTCCTTTCACCTTGGGCCTTTTTATTCATTTGATTTCTGTCCCTCCTCTCCTACGTTCTTTTTCTCTGCTTCAAGTTCTGTTCCATTTTCAGTATGTTGTTCTTCTCACTGTTGTGGAGTCCTGTTCGATTCCACAATGTTTTGCTAATTAACAGTCACAAATTTCCTATGAGACGCGCTCTGAATGACAATGCCTGATAGACAGGTAAAATTAAAGAAAGAAAGTCTAATTAGTTTGATCAGGCTCCCACAGGATTCAAAATCAGAGGTGTTATTAGGGCATATTCCTTAATGATGTTTCTTCTTCCCTAAGTAGAACAGGCAGGTAAGTATGTACGAGCTATACTTCCGAGATTATCAGTGTTGGCGGCAGCTTGACAAGCATCTTTCCGATGCGACCATTGCTCTGCGCTTTCCTCAAGTCTGTACGAAGATGCAGTGTGGGCACTTAATGATTTCTACAAAGAAATCAATATGGTAACTTTTTTGCATTACATGATGATGTTTCATATTTATAGCTTTTCAATAGGACTGATGCATTACTTTTAAAAATGGAGTTTTGATGTCAGGCTTAAAGTACTAAAAATCACAGTGGCAGCCGGGATGTTGAACTAAACTTCCAACCCGGTGATTCTATGATTCTGTTTTAAGGTACGGGTGGAACAAGTGCTGAGGGGCATGGTTTAGAGATTGGTAGGAATGGTTGGATTCGATGACCCGGTGGTCCTCTTCCAACCTGGTGATTCCATGGTTCTATTTTATAAAGAGAAAAAGAGGCTTACAGCATGAGGGCCAGCTTCATTTACACATCTGCTGTCAGAAGAAACTTGTGAAGTACCTCTACCTCCACGGGAATGTCCTGAGTTTGATTCAGGTGAGCAACACAGGAGCCAAGCAACATTCATTTCATTGAGGGAAGGGAAGAGCCAAAGCATATCAAGTGTTATTCACATATCCACCAAACACATTCACCCATATAAACACTTCTGCTGCTTTTCCACAGTTCCCTGACTGCAGGGAAGCCTGAAATTAAACTGCCCAGGACTGACCTCAGCTAGCAAACCCAGAAGATTCTGGGATGGTGTGTAACCCTCCTTATAGCATGTATCGTCTTGTCTGGAAAGGTTAATTTTTAATGACTACATAGCATAGATAGAAAAAAACTTGTTACTATTTTTCACCCACACCATCCTGTTTGTCAAGTTATGATCCTTATTTCTTATTTCCTTGTATTTTGGGGACACAGGGAAATAAGACACATCATTCTCTCAAGAGCAGGAGAAAGAGAACTATTACTTGCACCTTCATTTCAAATACCCCATTAAATGGCTGATTAGGGAGCAAACCTTATAATTTCAGAAGGGTAATTGGACACAATTTCTTCCGTTGCAAGCAAATTGCCCCCTGGTGCAAGAATTTTAAAATCTTTGGCAGCAGACCTCCTGAAACCCATCTGTGTTGGAAATTAATTTTTTACTTTAGGGTATACTATATTTACATATTTGGGTTTATTTCTCAATATTTAATCTAGTGAGAAAAGAGACTCCTAGGGCAAGCACTGAAACTTTCAACGGATTTAAAAATATATTTAGGTCTTCAGAAGAAACTGGCCATACTGGCCATAGAGCCACTATGCCAAACTGGAACTGGCTTGACTTTTATCAGACAGTCAAATGTTGATTCTAAGCAGACCTATTTTTAAGCCTATTTATTATACTCTACTGAGAGATATTACACTCTAAAGATGCAAACTGATGGCTATTCTCTCATATGCTTGTGATTTCCTCAAACACTTCTTTGGTGAAATCTGTCAGGAGGCAGGGTTTCCTATCAACATTGAATTCCTGTTGTTTTCACACATCTTTTCTATTTCATATAAACAAATTAGAAAGTAATTTTGACCGCCAGAGCACTGGACACTTGAGCACAGGCTTATCCCCTTCTAATTTTGGCCTATGGCCCCCCTGAGTCCTTCCCTAGCAATGGCAAGAGATGAACAATCAAGGGTAAGCCTATATTAAACTCAGCTGATTTGATTCAGGTTTCTTGGTTTGCTTCTGATCAGTATTCCTCTTGCAACTGTAGCATTGCAATAAAATATAAAAAGCAAGTTACTATTTCACTAGTGCAAAAGTAACTTTTAAACTGTGTTTAATGTGATACATTCATATGGATATTTGGCAAAAAGCAAGAAATGCAAATTCTTTGAAAGTAAAAGTAGAGTTGCCTAAGTAAACAGCATGAATTCCTACAGGGATTGCTAGCAAGAAATGTCTCAAGCCCACCATACTACTTAAACCAGAAACAAGTCGGTGTGGGTAAAAACTTCTTCGTATTGAGTGCTGTGCATGCAAGGGAGTAGCACTCACTGTAAAAGCCTGACCTCTGTTGTAGGAAACTATCACTTCTAAGACACCAACCACTCTAAAAACTAACTAAAAGTATTCAAGGTTATCAAGAGTCCAGCCTATGAAAAACACGGGCTATTAAAAGAACCTGAAATGAGGAAAGATGATTTACAGAGCTGACACAACTCTAAAACCATAAGTGGAAAAAAGCAAATGTGACATTTTAAAGGACACATGTTGTGAAAACGATGAACTTCCGGGCATAAGCTTGTTCCCAGATGAGGTTTTGGAACAAATTATTTCCTTGTGCAGCATCTGGCACGGTCTACTGCCAAAGAAAAGGATACCCAAGTAGCTGAGCCACTGTTCTACTTGGCAATTTCTGTGTTCAGAATTATTTGAGGTGACACCTATATACCCTGTAAAAAGTATCCAGAGCCAAGGACAAAAGGAAATTCTTATGAAGGACAGATATCAGAAATTACTTGTTATTGCCGACAGTAAAGGACAGAATAAACCAAACTGTAACAAATAAAAAATGCTTGAAAAAGAAATTCTAGCTGTGAAATACTACAAAAGTGCATATTTATAGGCACATTGGCTGGCTATGGTACTGCTGCCTAAATGATATTTATCATTTGATTCCTGCATTAACTTCCCCAAGCAGACACAGGTAGATGTCACTGCTAGGAATCACACAGCCAGGAGAGCACATTAGGACTTTTAAAGTACATTTTCTACAGGATGACATGACTGAAGTATGATAAGATTCCCCTCTGAAACTTTGATCAAAGAAGGTGAAAGGCACTAAAACTATTGACCCTCGGGGAAGGTAGAGGACAGAATCCATAGATGATAAAACAGTCCTGACAAGCTCGACAGCAAGGACAAGAGGCCAGGTACCAACACCTCCTTGTGATGGCTGCACTTAATATGATGATATGTATGCTCTTTTTCTTATCTTTAAACCTTTCTTGATCTCATTATTTCCCAGTGGGTAACTAGAGCACCGTGTTACAGCTCAGGCATTTTCTTCTGTAGTACACAGGGTAGAAGATAAAGGGAGTGCTGCCATTCTGGAGGTGTCGGAGCTGAGAGGAGCTGTGGGTGCTGCCTGCAGGGACAGGCAGATCTGGGCTTAGCACCACCAACCTGCGCCCTCAGCAAAGTGTCACATGTGCGCATTACCCCGGAGGCAGAGCTCCAGGCTGTGAAAAGCATCAGATGGTAAAATGAGTATTCTCCGCCGATTTCTCTTGCTATTTTCATTTGTATTTGGTATATTTTAATTTCCCTCACTTTTCCAGATTCTGGATTGGCTGCCAATATTTCAGTCTTCAAATACCAAGTTTCTGGCAGTCCTCCTCCAAATTTTAACCCCTGTTAGGCCAGCAGTGAGCTTGTACAGCCAGATTGACTCAATTTCCATGTGACAATGATACTAAACGGTCTTTTCCAGTCTTCTGCTACAATATACTAAGCACGTGGGGGGATAAGATAAATTACCATTACGGGTCACAGGTGTGAAATCTAAGTGTGTGCCAGTAGGTCCTTGTCAGAATCACACAGAAAGTAACTATTTTAGCCATTCAAGGTGGAGCAACCTGCAGAATCATGGAATAAGAAATTGGAAGTAGACTTCAAGGCTATTTGGACTGGATACCTCACAAGCACTCAAGGACACAAGCAAACACACAGAGATGATCCTTTTCCCTCTGTCAATACACAGCACTGAAGGAGTAGGAAAGGAAAACAGTTTCAGTGTCTGAATCTAGAAAAAGCTGGGAGCACCCTGCTAACTCCTTGATGAAATTAATTATCTGCCATAATATAAGCATCTACTTTACTGAGCAGATGTGCTCATTTTTGGATGGAGAAGAAGAGTTTTTCATTCAGGATGGTCAGGGTAAAGCATTCCAAAGTTTTGCTGCCCAAAGGGATCATTATGATTTTGCATTATGCTGGTTTTGCATTAGGATTTGGTTGAGTATTTCCAGCACTTGAACCATGAAAGCTAAACATAACAGAAATAGCGTTAACCTAAAAAGAACTTTCTGGTTATAAAACTGAAAAAAAAAGTCTAAAACCCCCCATTTGTAATATATTAATAAATTTAGGAAATAATTGATTAAATAACAATATCCCCTAATTTACATGAACTTGACAAATATAAGCAGTGAAATATATTGGGGGAAACTGAATCACACTTTGTGACATATAAAGTATCATTGCCTCACTCTATTAATATTTTAAGTAAATAGGTAGGAATTCCTATGTCTCATGATAAGGGAAGTAGGAAGAAATACTAAAGTAAATATACTCCCATTTGGAGTTAAACCAACAAAATACTGTTTGAGCTGTGTTGCCATGCTGGTGTTATGCTATGAATATTAAACGAGGCTAGGATAACTCCTATTTTCCAAAAGATGAACTCAGAGAAATTCAGAACTGCAGACACTTTTTGGTTTATGAATACGATCTTCAAAATCTAAATAGTGTTTCATATAAATATTAAACAAAACTATGTATAACAAAACAAACCAGATGTGCGCTGAGAAAGGAAAGCAAATTTCTCTCTGAAAGAATAGTTGCATGTTATGCATATCTTAAGTACTCTAGCAATTCATTTGCATTTTCATAGTATTTGTACTCATAGTGTAAGCCCCCAAAATAATATGGAAGGAACTTAATGTACCTGCAGAATTTTGCAACATTTCCTCATGAAAAAGATTAGGCTTTTACTAATTCTTCAGTAATTTAACAGTCTCAGCATCCTGCTCCTTTCAAGTAGGAGAAAACAATTTCTTTTGGTTTGGTGTATTGAATATTTTTAAAGAGGTGCAATGTACAGCCTGTCAGTAATATAATTATTAGATAATACCGAATTTTAAAGTTATGAAAAAGAAACATTGGGATTTTTTGGCCAATCTTCAGAGAAAAAGAGATAGAACAGCTTCTACAAAATAAATTACATAATCAGATTAGCTTTAGAACACTGATTACTGTACTTTCCATTCAAGTAAAAGCCAAAGAAGAATTCATTTGATGTATTAGCTAAGGTAAAAATGCAGAATTAGCAAAAGGTGGAAGTCCTTTGATCTTTTGTAGGTGTTCAATATACTCCCAGTGCTGACAGATGAGTGACAATAATTCATAGTGTTTTAAAAATAAACCTCTACGCACAGGAGATCTATTTTTTTTTTGCTTTAAGCTTATGCTTTCATTATATAACCATTGCTTTGACTTTGAAGATTTTTTTTTTCTTATTTAAACAACATAGTTTATTTTCATCTTAGAATACAGGCCTAGTAGCTGAAATAGGTTTGTAAAAAGTGAACAAAGTTGACTCATTCTTTTTAAGGAAGATATTAAAAATACGGTTAGCAGGGTAAGTTTCTCATTTACTTTCCTTTTCAAAGCTGATAAAAATTGACAAGAGTCAATTTGGGTTCATTCTTGTAGTATCTAGGCACATTTTCCTGAATGTCAGGTTCAGTCAGGTCTGCTGTCAAATTTGTCTCTCATTTCCTATTCTCTCTTTTAGCATAAAAAGAAAAAATATATGTGTGAAATAAGAAGGGAAATTACAAGCTGGGAATAAGTCTCCCGTCTCCCCACATTTCCTAACACAGACCTATTTAGTGCTTGGAAGCTTCTAGAAGTAAATAAAAATTGTCTAGAAAGTACAGGTAGTCCAATATTAAGACAGACAGGAGGATTTAACAAATCAGCGAATTTTTTTTTTCCAGCTGGAAGAACTTTTAACTATTAGACAAGTTTCTCCTATTACTTTCTCTGTGAGCCTAGGATTGAGTCACACTGCTGAAGTCTGAAGTGTTTCTTGAAACTACAAACCCATGATCCATTCCACTGGTGATTTTGGGTCTGCAGTGAGCAAAAGGGGTTGTTTATATTCTGTTCTATTCCAGGGAGGTTATTCTCCCTCTGTACTCAGCACTGGTGAGACCGCTCCTTGAATCCTGTGTTCAGTTCTGGGCCCCTCAGCACAAGAAGGATGTTGAGGCTCTGGAGTGAGTCCAGAGAAGAGCAATGAAACTGGTGAAGGGGCTGGAGAACAGGCCTTATGAGGAACGGCTGAGAGAGCTGGGGGTGTTTAGCCTGGAGAAGAGGAGGCTGAGGGGAGACCTCATTGCTCTCTACAACTACCTGAGGGGAGGTTGTGGAGAGGAGGGAGCTGGGCTCTTCTCCCAAGTGACAGGGGACAGGACAAGAGGGAATGACCTCAGGCTCCACCAGGGGAAATTTAGGTTGGACATTAGGAGGAAGTTTTTCACACAAAGGGTCATTGGTCACTGGAATAGGCTACCCAGGGAAGTGGTTGATTCACCTTCCCTGGAGGCGTTTAAGGCATGGGTAGATGAGGTCCAGAGGGACATGGTTCAGTGTTTGATAGGAATAGTTGGACTCGATGATCCATTGGGTCTCTTCCAGCCTGGTGCTTCTATGATTCTATGATTCTATATCAGCTTTCCCCCACAAAATTTCAGAGATAAGAAGCAGGAATCTGCAGTCATTACAGTAGCTGTGCTTATCTCACCAAAGTCTGCATCAGGATCATTCTTGTAGAGCAGCAAGGCTAGTGAGAGAATGGGGGCAAGACACTCTAACCAGCTGAAAATCCATTTTCAGCAATCTGTCTGTCTTGGTAAGATAATAGAGAGAGACTATTTCACAAACTGTTCTTTATTTATTTAACTGTGTTTTGAATTTGCCTCCAAAGGAATATGTGATATGAAACAATTCTGTTGGTGCTGCACTGTTGAACTATGCTCATCAATTCCAATAGAGCAGAAGGGACTGGGACATTCATATTCAACAAGGCTAAAGTGAAAAATATTTTGATGAAGAGACCTGAACATATCTCAGTGAAAGGGAGAGACATTTACATTTTCAGAAGACATGATTTTCTTGCCTTTATTTATATAATTTCTGATATTGTTTCTCAGAATAAAAAAACATCAAAACAAACAACTATCATAAAAAATGAGGTTTTAGTTGTATTCTAGAGAGAAAACAGTAAAAACAAACCAGCCACCTGCACTAAGGGTGTGATTCCAAGTGTATTTTACATGCATGAAAACATAACTCTCTTGACACCTAAGAACATAATACAATATTGATATTTAAAAATAACTCAGTTTATCTTTTTTTTTCTTCCTAATTCATTGGTTATCAGCACTTAGACCATTAATATATTTTCATTTAATTTCTTTTTTTAAACCTACACTGAAAGTGGTTTTAAAAAGTAAAATTTCTGCTTGCTAATGTGATCACTTAAGCATCAAGAGATCAGGAGTGCAGCAAAATAGCAGGCTCTTTCTACATGGGGAGGTGATTCCAAGATTTTTACAGCTTCTGAGTTTGCAAGATTTTATTCTATAATTCCACGTCCCATGAAAGAAGTAGAGAGGTAACTAGGATGGGGTTTGCTCAAAAGTAGATGTCTCAAGAAGGAAGTAATTCTGTGAGCAGTTGTACTAACTAAACCACCTTTCCTCTGCCTAGTGCATACCTAGCAGCCAAATAATAGGACTCTCAGCTCCTCTTTTTTAACTTGTTCCTACTGCATCACTCTCAGGCATTTCTGCTCCTTCCCTGCTTTCCTCCAACAGTTCACCACCCTCCAGAACCACCACCCCGCAAGTCTGATTCACTCTGAAACCTCATCACAGTTTCTGCTATCAACCCTTTCAAATCCGTACATCTACTACAACAGTTAATATGCCCTAGAGATAATTTCTAATGTAAGCGAAAACACATCCCAGGATAACTCCTAAGCTGGGGTACAGGGGGACTGTCCCAGTAACTGAACCCGATCAGTATTTTATTTTAATCGTCTCTCTAGGATATGAAGATCTCAGCAGTGTTTCTCTGAGAAATCTCCATCCAGATGATCAGCGTTTAGTAATGGAATACAGTTCGTGCCAGAACAAAACCTCAGTCTTTAAGCAAACTGTAAAAGAGGCATTGGTGGCTATAAAACCTCAGCCGCACGTTGCTGCTCAAACATCAGCATCAGAAACAATCTCTTTCCGTGATTAACTGCTCTCCCATGACCTTGTAAAGTTGAGATCATGAGGGATTTTGTGAAAACCTGTGGTCTTGAGCATGCAACAGTGACTAAATTCCTCACAAATCACATGTGATTTACATAAACGAGCATCTCGACTTTCACACAGTCAGCACTAGACCTACTTACTAACACATGATAAATGCACTCCCAGACTTGGCACGCAGCTTTTGCAGCTGCCAAATGTACCCCCTGTGAGATGAGAGCAGGTTGATGAGGTGGGCAACAGAAATATTTTCAACACTGCTAGCGACAGGAAGAAGAATGAGAATTCCGTTTATCTTGTTAGAGATTTTCTGATCATATTAGTGGATTTCATTATGCTGTTCCCAGAGACCAAACTTTTTAAAACAGCGTGGAGCTCAAAAATACCCTATGAAAATTGCTGCTATAAATCAGCCTCACACTATATTAACAGCACAGGAATTATACCATGTCATGAAAATACAGATGTTCCTTGTAGCTGGTTTTTGAAAGCACTTTTGCATGGATATTCATACAGGTGAACCTACCTCCACATCACAAATTTATTCTAGTATCTAAGTGGTAGCATGACCTGACTTGACCTTAGGCTACGGACACATTTACCCCATGCTTTTCAGTCAAGCCCTATAAAACAGGGTGACTGAGCAGATACAGAATAGGAGGACTTCAGAGCAACAACTGCAGTTCAGTCATGGTTGGACAAGGCCCCAGTTCTTCTAAACGCTCAAAAATTTTCCAGCTGTACTGAATTTTTAAAAGGTTATCTCAAAAATCCTGCTGCAATAGGAACAGGATGCTGTTTGACTATTAAGACGCAATAAATGACACATAGTCCATCTTTCATAATCTGATTGATAGGTGCCTGTAACAAGCTTAAAGGAATGTCAACAACTAATCTGTATACTCTTCTAAGACCTGTTATTTTTCAACCTGTGTGTGCAATCAGTTTAATTTCTTTATTCAGATTGCTTGACCTTCTCCTCTTTCCCTTCCTTCAAAAACAATAAAAAATTGCTGTTACAGCTGTACATAATTTCTTTGCCTGGTTTCATGTGCCAGATGATCTCATCTCTTGTTTATAAAAGATTTCAGAAATAACAAATGATAATAACTAATAATAATAATAATAATAATTGCTACTTTTTTGAGCCATCCTAAACCAATTCTTATTAAAAGACTCCCACAACACAGAGATACTGTGACCTACCTAAAGAAGTGGTAAATACAATCTATGTAGCATAAATCGTGTACCATCAGTAAACTTAAATACATTTTGAGATGCCTGTATGTTCAGAAAAGTACATGCTTACATTCTTTCAAAAGGACTGGTGAGGATGAGAGCTTAGAGCAGCAAAATCATTAATGAAAAAAAATCCTTACCACCATCTGTTGTAGAGTAATCCAGTAACTGGGGTAATACTATGATAATAAAATGCTTGATGATATAAATAGATTCGTATCATTTCATGTGTCATTACTTTTGGTATTACAGAGGAATCTTATATTTTGCTTGAAAGGCACAACAAAAAAATTACTAAGATTGGAATCCAGACAGAAGACTTTGTGTGTGTATGAGGGGCTAGTCTGAGTATTTTCCCTTCTTTTTTTAAAAAGCAATTTTAATTGAAGTCTCAAGACAAAGCTCCAGGGACTTCTATCCACGTACCCAAGGCAACTACTAGATCAAGAAACTGTGCCCACTGTCTTCAAGAGAAATTGGAACACAAATTGTTTGCTGATTTATCTTTTACATCTCAGTGTTATTACCCAGTCATATTTGAAAAAGTGAGCTTGTACTACATATAGCTAAGCTTTACCATCTTCTTATAAATTTGAAAAGAGATACTGGAACATCCTGGATGCTGTATGAAAAAGGGAAATCTCAGTTGTTAATACCACCTTACAAACTTCAGGAAGGTCTGTCTTTATAGTAGCTGTCCAAAGAAAAAGACTCTAATCTTCATAAATGGAGAATAAACTGATTTCTTTTTTTTTTTTAGATATACAGAATCCCTTTGTAGCGCTAGGAGGTAAAGATAGAAGCAGACATTTGGCTTAATCTTTCTTGTATTTTGACAGTCTACAGAAAAAGTGGCAGACAGGATTTATCTGGAATACAAAATCCTCTCATCCTGGACAGATCAGAAGTACCACTCTGCTGGGGTTTTCTAACAAATGCTTGGTTTCTGGATGTTATTAAAAGGGAGTATCTACAGCAGGAGGGTAGGGAATAACAGCAACACTGAACACAGGAAGGGAAAATCAAGGCTATCCGATACTACTGAAAAGCAGTACGCAGAGAACATTAATTAGATGCGTTATAATACACAGGACCTGCTCGGTAGTCTTCTCTCATCGAATTGATGACAGCATTACTGGGACAGCATTACTCAACCGCAAAAACAGTCCCAAACCCCTTTGATAAAAATTACTATATTGCATTATGCAGATTGAACATTTTGGCATTGCACAAAAATAAAATGCATTTGAACCCATCTCAGTTGGCATGGCCAGAAGGATCCAGGCAAATTTTGCACAAAATACACAGGGGTATTTCAAAGATTACAATCATTTCATAGATGAAGCAAAGTGTTTACAGTCTGAGTACTTTTTCATTAAAACTCTCCTGTTAAAACTTTTTTTACATTCAGTTTGTCTATATTATTACCTAATTATTAGATGCCTCAAAAGTCACTTGGCCAAGGACTGTAAATGAACTGTAAGGTACTTTAAGTTGTTTTAGAAGCAGCTGAACAAACAGCTCTTCTATCACCCACAGTAATGCAATAAGGATGCTCATTATCCATTGCTCATTATCCATTATCTTATATTTTACTCTATGAATGCCACAGTTTCCGATGCTTCTCTGATATCTCCATGAAAAGCACTGGTGTAATTTTTCATGCTGTTGCCTCATTTTATTTTAATTTATGAATATTAAAGCTCTTCCCAGGTTATTAGTACCTTGGTCTTGTTCTCAGTCACTCTTTCATGAGCATTGCACGCTGTCTCTCTCCTGTGCCCTGCCCTAACCTGACAGCAACTGATCTCTCACTGTTGTATCACAACCAGCAAATCCTTGATTCTGTTGTGATGAATATCACTCTTCCCTACACTTGCAACACAAAAGGTGCCTTTACAGCTTTCCTTTTCTGAGCAATTAGCATCCCATGACACTGCCAATTTAGCCAGGAACTCAACTTTGCTGCAAACAGAACAACAAATACACTGTTTTACGTGATCACATATGCTGTGATGTCACAGATTACTGCAGTGCTTTGCAACTATTATTCATTCTAATATATAAAAATATATGTGGTGGCTAAAGCGGCAGAATGGTAGTGATGATGACGATGATATCTGTTTGCATGGTTCATCCTCACCCCTGAAGAAATGTACAGCTCTGCCAATATCCCAGTTATATACAGAAAATATACACAGTACTATTTAACCCAATATTTAATGGATTAAAAAAAGAACTTACTGAAGCAAAACTTCATGAAAATAACAGAAAAACTCCGAATCTGGATTTTCAACTGCATAGTCTAAAGTACTGAGAATAAAAGGCACAATAGCCATTTCAAAAAACTCAGCCAAAGTATTGCCAGCTTGTGTGAATAATATGCACCCTGTGAGCACTGTAACATGGGAGTTGTAATCCATTAAAATAAATACCTTTAATGCTACATGGTTGTCAGATAGTCATGTTCCTCTTAGGTTCCTAATCTAGTTGTGTTTATACTGTGTTTTACTGAGAGGCTACACAGTAGCCAAGTAGCTTTTAAGGACTATGCAAATGTATTCTTTATCATAATCTTATACAAATTTCAAAGACACATATGATCTTGGAAGCAGCAACACTTACTTGACATGCTAAATGATGTAAAAATAGAGAAACCATATGTCAATGTGATGCTGGAAAATTATTCAGATACATAAGAAAGTACTGAACCACCTAAATATCAAAATACAATAATAACTGAGAGTGCAAAATCAGAAACAGAAACATCAAATGCTAAGCTAGAGAACTGATTTTAAAAACTGGATTTGTAAACTTATTTGGCCATCAGGCACCCTTCACAGATAGTACATTGGATCTGTCAGTGTCACAGATCCTCCACCTAGATGCTGTGTGAGAAGGATTGCCGTTCTTTTGATCATCGAGGGTTCAAAAATATGGCCTTTTAATGACACTTCAGCAATAAGCAGCAGGGGAGAGACAGTAGAACACTTCAGCTCAAAGGGAAAAGATAAATAGCCTTGTGTCACAATGTTTTTGCAAAACAAAAAACCCCAGAGTTATGTAGCCGATCATTAAACCCCATTAATTTTATTACAGAGACCTTAATCAAGATACCTCCTTTCTAAGCCAATGATGGTTTTGCAGGGCCCTGTACTGTCTCCTTTTTCTCCATTTGATTTTTCTGTAAAAAATTTAGATTTTTTTCATCATGACCCCTTTTCCTTTATTTCACGTATAGCAAGAAAATATAATAAGCCTCTTTCAGAAAATAAGGAGACTATAGAATTGTACATTCTTTATATAACTTCAGGAGAAAAATGGTTAACATTTTAGCCTCATGACTTGCAAATGAAAGAAAATAATAACGCTTAGCAAAAGACATTAGAAGAACACATTCACCATGAATCACACTGCCCTTGAAGGTGCAGCTTAAAAAAGCAGAGAAATAGATTTGACACCACTTGGACTTGCAGCTTGGACATGCTGCATTAAACTGTTCAAAATTAATTTAATCTGAGCATGGAGAATAATAGCCTCTCAGTTCAAGGCTTCTGATAGCAGTAATTTGCACTCGAAAGTACTTCCAAAGGGAAAGAATAAATGAAGGGCGACTCTCCAAAACTGAGTGAGCAACTGTATTCACTAAATGAAAGCCTCTTGATCACCCTGTAAAAGAGCATTCAGGAAAACGACACATTCTATATCATTTTGTGGGTTACGAATTTTTTCTTCAAACTGCTTGCTGCTACAAGGAAAGATACTGTTCTTCCTGGACTGATGATGGGATAAGAAGCCATTTACTCTGAGCTCTTGCATTTTAACTCAAAAGCTGTGACATCCATTTGCCTTAGAAACAATCAAGTGAGACTGGCACAGTGAAAGAATTCTCTTGCACATTTGTAGTAAAGCACATTGCAGACTAATTGCATATAGTGTATTGGCAGTTCCCTTTCATTTTTCTGCAGGAATAAGAGCTAACCAACAAAATGTAAACACTTCAGCCCTTAAACCTTAGCTTGTCAACCCACAAAACTTTCATATTTTTTAAAAGTCCTATTCTCTTCACCTACACATCCATAACATTCAATTCCATTCACCATGCCTGCAACTAAAATCTCTGGATACCTGTTCCATTTCTTTCTCAGCTCCTAAGAGGCACTGTGGTCTCATAATAACTAAACTGTGAGTATTTTCCCTTCTTTTTTTAAAAACAGGTTGGAAGAGACCCACTGGATCATCGAGTCCAACCATTCCCACCAATCTCTAAACCATGTTCCTCAGTACCTCATCCACCCGCACCTTAAACACCTCCAGGGAAGGCGAGTCAACCACCTCCCTGGGCAGCCTATTCAAGTGCCTAACCCAACAAAACTGCTCAGGTCACATGTAGCTACATGTAGGAAAACTGAGTAGGTAAATCCCATTCCCTTCAAAAGTCACATTCAGGCAAAGAGATACTCAGTGTGAGAGACTGCAAGGCTTTACTCCACTGTTAGTTTCTGGCATATATTACTACTTCAAGCCCAAAACATCCCAGTGTATTCTTTAACTATAAGAGCAAGGTCTGACCACTGTCAAGTCCAAGATTGCTGGGGAGGACTGTGGGGAGAATCACAGGGGTCAAAAGTTAATCTACAGCTTTGCAACAATTAGTGCTGTATTGAGNCAATGAGGTCTCCTCTCAGCCTCCTCTTCTCCAGGCTAAACGCCCCCAGCTCTCTCTACAATGTTGCTGAAAATGTAGATTTGGTCCAAGCAAAGATTTCACTGCTTCTCAAACAGACTTTTTCTTTTTTAAAGGAAGGTGGGTAGAACAGGAAGCAATCTTCAACTTTTCATTCAGTCTTCCAATTATTTCTGTCTTATGTTCCTATCCCATCTGATAACAATAAAAAAATAACAAGAATGTATTCAACATTACACATGATCTTCATTTATTAGTAAACTAGACAAGCCAAATATCCCACATACCATGATTAAGCAGTTTGAGCAAGGAAGCAGCGTGAGAGCCTGTGCAAGCTTGGGGAAAGATAGCAATAAGGAGATGACTGAAAGCCCTAAGTCTTGGGCTGCTTCTTTTCAAGTGTCTCTTTCAGGGTCCACCAGTCTCTTGGACTGTACCTTTTTAGCTACACTTCTGAAGGAAAACATCAAAAATAAGCTTGAGGGAATGTGTATGTACACTAATGCGTATGCACATGCCCCCATTGTCAGCCACATAACATCCATCTTTTACTAAATCTAGCATTCTTGGGAGCTCTTATACAAACTGTGAGTAAGTAATAGTAAATAATAATTAATAATATCCTTCCTAGACAGAGAAGTAAGGACAACGATTTATAATACAGTGCACTGACAGAATGAAAGAACTATATTCAGTGATAAAATTATCAGACAAAATCAGTTCTTGACTTTATTTCTTTCCGTAAATTATGATATTTTATTGCCCATTTCTCTCTCTCTCCTTTTTTTTTTTTGTGCAAATTATAAAAATCCACTTTTTTGAATGAGAGTGGCTGTGAGAAAGTATTAGGAAGAAATACAAAGCAACAGTTTCATCAAGTATCAGGAGAGTAAGCAGCATATCAGTATTCAAGTTTCACTCCCAGTCCCACAGTTGCATTACTTTTGCAAATTTACAACAAAGCAAGCCAAAAGGTCCTATCAAATTCTCTGGTACCGCTTAATTTCTTCTGAATAATTTACCTGCCACTAGCTGTTTGTTCTATAATAATTCAAAGAAAACTGGTTATGCCAACAGTCTAAAAAATGAAAAGTGCTTCTAGAATATATTAAAAACTTAAAGTAAATTGAAAGCCTTCAGGATATTGTCACTTATACACAGCTAGTATGAACAGCATTGCTCATTACTGGCTTAGAAGAATAAAACTACTTTAACCATGATGCTTCTTGTACCTCTTACAAGATCAAAATTGGAGGATAAACTGTGAATTTCCATTATCTTTATGAAAACTATTATTTGAAGAAAATGTAGGATGCAACTAGAAATATTTTGGGGTTTTGAGGGCTCATCCTACTATATCCAGCAGCCTTCTTTAAATACGTAGTATTCTAATGCTCTATGGTTAAAAAAAATGAAAGATCTATCAGTTTTTAAAGTTTGCTCTTTCCAGCACACAGTCCATTTAGTTGGCTAAATTAATTTATCATATTGCATTTGAAGTACACTAGTATTTAACTCTTGACTTTGCAGATGATTTAGCATAACAATTGAGATAATAATGACCAGTCAATATCTCAACTCACTTCTGTCTTTCAAAGCTACAGTTCAGTTTTACATCCACTATTTCTTATGAGGGAAATCGCTTTTTCTTCTAATCACTTTTCAAGAATAGAAAGGGCAGCTTTCTATAAGATTAGCCTGTAAGTGATCTAGATTTAGGTCAGGAATACAACTTTCAAGAGAAGAAGAGTGGAATACTAGCAACCTACAATCTTAAATAGAATGTCATGACTTATCAGGAATACCAAGAAGAACGGCAACTGGCACCCACCCCATTTCTGTTCTGACACAATGAATGAGTTTGTAGAGTTTAGAACGCCTTTATGAGGAAAAAAATCATAGTTTGTCTTACAATATTTTATAATTTACACAGATTTTTCATATTTACATTTCTTTGAGGGAAAGATAAACAGACAATTACTGGACATGACACTTTAATTTTGTTAGACCATAAAGTTTCATGGCCCTAGTACATTTGGAAATGAGAAGCTCTAGCGCCTTTGTGAAGAATTATATAGTATAAAAGGGTTTCATCTTCACATTATATCTTTGCTTTAGAAAATAAATGCAGACAATTAACCCCTTCAATGACCTTTGACTGTACATCCAGCTAAGGAGCTCCCTCATGGCCCTAAACCAATGTATCCCATTTTTTAAAGATGAACAAAGGAACTTGGATGCAAGGTTCACTCAAGGTTTATGCAATCAGGAGATTAACAATGGTTATTATTGTAAGAAATGAAAGTCTTTCCCTGGGAAAGCAAAATTACATAGAAAACTTCTGTATATTCAGTTTGGAGTCATCATCTTCCTGCAAACCCTTAGTACAGGACGTTGTGTAACTTACCCTACTCATGGTGGAAGGAGTTGAGCTGCAACTCTCTCCCTGCCCTGTGTCCATCCCATTGCCAGGCAAAATAGAGGGGACTGGAGAATGAATTCACAGGCACGTGCTCCTGAAAGGCTTTTTGTTTCATGACAAAGAGGCCAAAAATCATAAAATAACATCAGAAGACGCAGTTTTACAAATCCTTAACAAAGTCATTTTCCTAAAATGAAGAAATATTGATTTTCACCATCAGGTGGGGAACTATCAACCACACAGAAAATTTGAGGAAGCCAAATTATCATCCCCAAAAATGTCAGGGTTCCTTTTGCTTGTTTATTTGTACAGGGGAAAATTATTCTGATAGTTGAAAATGTTTGTAAACATTTACAAACATTTACCATTTAGGGATAAGATGGAGAAAATTAAGATGCCTGCAATTATGATAATTCAGAACAGTGTAAGAGTCTTTGTGAACTATCTCTGGCGTTACGTATCAAGTTTTCTGTGTTCATGAGCTCACTGACAAGGAAGTTCATAGAATTTTAGAAAGTTTATGGTCCTTTACAAGGAAGCATCTGTGCAAAGCAAGTTGTGAGTGTGGGAACATGCGCAGGGAACTTAGAGAGTTATTTCTCTCTGTTGGGAGAAAGTGATAGATCACAAACTACTCAACCAAGACCAGGATGAACTAGTCTAATTTCTGCTAATTCCATCCCATCTACAACTTTCTAACTATTTCTGTACTTAGTGAAGTGATAATCAGTTACATTGGTGCGGTAACCAAACTGCAGAGATAGATGTGTGCAGGACATAACAAAGAAGCTGAGGTAAGAACGAAAAATTACTCCTGGCATAGCAGTATACAGAGAGCTGAACAAACCACAAACCACTAAAACCCAGTCAGGCTTGCAGGCTTGTACGCTTACATCTTACCATGCCACAATTTTCATAGCTGACAGATTTTTTTTTTTTTTCAGCGCCCACAAATATTTACCTTACCTGACCTGCTAGTAAGTAGTATTACAAAGACAGAAATAACTGAAAACAATACAAAGTTCTGTTATTAAGCAACAAATTGTTATTCTTCAACTTCACAAAACCAGGATCTGTTTACTGAAGTCTTATTAACGACTTCCCAACACCGCTCCTATACAACCGGAGGCCCTGTTATTTAAAATAACACATGGGGACCATAGGAGATTTATGGCATCTCCAGGCTTGTTTCTCACTGTGTGCGGCTGCATTTTGTGGCAAAAGCGCCACCAGTACAGAAGCTATAGTTCACCCTAGAGTTCCTCCTCACAAAACTCTGGGGACTGAGAGAGCATGATGAAGATATGATGTAGGTGGATTCATCACACTTTAAAGGGATGGTGAAACTGGGAGGTCAGTCTTCAATCTCAGGAATACCCTTAACAATATGAGAAATAAAGTAAGATAAATAAATCTACTGATATCTCCGCATCACTGACAGGAAGGATAGCAGTTGCGTTAAAATCTGCAGATTAGATAAACAACAGAGAAAAGCAGATAGCACTTTTCTAAGCCTGCAAATATTTGGCCCTTCTATGAAAAACAAGTGAATTTTGTCTTCCAAAATGACACAGCAGATACAGTCTGCTTTGTTAGACTAAGAATTATAGTATCAGTGCTGTGGACTACCTAAGAAACTAATAAGTAGTGAAAAGAATCAGCCTTCTGATAGTATTGCAGCAAAGGACTAGTGTTACTTTTGCAGAATGTCTCAGTTTAAAGAAGAACTGAACAAAATCAAAAACATGAAGTATGAAAAATATTCAACAAGCAGATGGTGTGAGAATAATTTGGGAAGCTGATATCCAGTTAAAAACACAGCCTAATGACTGGCAAGACAAGGAACTGGTGGCATTTGTTATGAAAGTGGATACACTGTGTGTTATGCTCGCTGAAGACCAGCTGCAATGTAAAATTACAGAAAGGAAGTGAAAGGGAAAGTAGAGGCAATTATTGCAAAGACGAAATAGAGCAGAAAAGTGGAAACATGGAATTGAAATGAAAGCCTGGCAATCAAGCCAAAGCAGCAGGAAAGTAAAATGAAAATATTTTGTTTCCAAACAATTAATTAGAAAGCTAATTTAGGATCTTTATCAACCATATCTTAAGTCTACTGGTTATGGATCACAAACTCGTATGGGTACTATTATTGTGTCAGTCACTACCCTTTTATTAACTCTATTACTTTATAACACACTTCATTCATACACTTACCTATAATTAAGCACCTCTCTTACACTGCATCTTTTTAACAGTCTAAATCACCTTGAAAATACTACAGGGCAAAATACCTACAAGCCTCTCAGCACAGACACCAGAAACAAGTTTAAGAACATCACATTAACCGTGACTGATTCTAAGAAGGATCCTTCAAGAGCACATCTCTACTTGACATCATTCCGAGCCTGGTTAAGTTCTGATAATGTATTTTTACCTTGCAGCATATCTGGCAAACCTTGTTAATCTTTCTAGGGGCATGTATGTCACCAGATTGGAGATAACACATGAACTGCATTTTAAGAAGCTAAATGTCATCTCTCTAGAGACCTCTTAACACTTTCGAAAATGCTGATGGACAATCTAGTCTTTTCACTATGCCCCATCTTGCCCTCTCAAAGTGATTAGCTCCTAGAAAGCTCAGAGAACTGCAACTCACAAAATATCTACTCAGAAACTCTCCCAACTGACCAAATATTAATGGATTCTTTGTCAGAATATTCAAAAGGGCTTCTGCAGAAAACCAGGCTTTCGAAATCTTTTGCCTTTCCATTTTCTCCAAAGAAATACGCTATAAAATAGATGCCACAATAATGTCCAATAATTACTTGTATAAAACATCAGCTTTTGACAGAGTTATCCTTGACTTTTTTGTGTGTGTGTATTTCCATCTCTGTTTGGTAAACATTTGCATAGCAAATATTTCTCATGGACTTTTGTATTTATTATCATGATATCATTTTTTCTTGCAGCTGTAATGAAGATTGATTTAATCTCGACAGCACCTGCCTGTTGCCAACTGAATACTGTGTCCTCATAAGTCAGTAACAAAATTCTTTATAATGGTGCTGTTTAGCATTCCACTTTTTAAAAGACTGACTTCCATAAAACACAGTTTATTTATTTATTTATATTTAAAAGATCATTTATACTAAAGAACCAAAGATGATGGGGAAACAGACATATTTTTGCTGCTTCTTTGAAGGATCATCCAGCAAGTTATGAACATCTCTCTGCTAAGAACTATCAGGCATTAAATAATTTATCTTTTCAAGTACACCTGAATTAAATGTCACTTTTCTCATTCAGGTCACACAGTATCAATTTCATCAAAATTAGTTAGCATGCACTCAACAGTCTGTTGCTAATAACTGCAATCATTAAAAACTTCTCACAGAGCATCACATATGGGAAAAGGCTACACACCACAGCTTTTGAAATGAACAAGAGGTCCCTTTCTTTGTCTTTCTCTTCTAAATAGCTGTCCCTCTAAAAAGCACATATCCTTCTGCTAAGGTATAGAAGGAGACAGCTCATTTCTTCTTTGTTTCTAATGTTCCCTGCACGTTGAGATGTTTGGATTCATTGCTAAAATGGAAGGATTCATCAAGTTTTCCTCCTGGACTTAGATCATCATTAAAACTCTTCTCAACTGTTTTAATTACACTTTCCTAGCTGAACTTTAACCAAATAGCTGAAGCACCACCCACTTCAGTCTATTCTGCCTTCTCAGGATGTGGAAAGCAAAGGCTAAATAGCGTGTTTGTATTTGACAGAGCAAGGCGATTCCCAGCACATGCTAAGACAAAACATTTAGACATAATAGTGCAAATGTTCCCAGACTACCTTTAGAACTTCACAGAAAATCACTGATAACGAGAATTAAATAGTTCTGACAAAGCTGGCACATGATATATGGCATATGCTTGATGTGGCATATGCAAAATACTGCCATACGCGGAGATCTACATATGGCAGTATTTTGAGATCAGTAACTGAAAAAACATTGGACAGGAAGAGTGAAAGAATAAGAAAGCAGTGTTGTTGATACTACTGTAGCATATTAATTAGACTATGATGACTTTTCAAACTATTAAATGAAGAGCTGATTATGTTGTCATACTGTGTCTTTAATGAAAAACTTAATTGTAAAATTGCCCAGTGTTTATTTTTATTTATACAACAGATATTTTTGCAACACAGTGTGTAATTATGTGTTAGGCAGAGGTTTATATCTTAGCAAAGATGTAAACTGAGAATCTTTGTACTGCTGTCAGGTGATTCATGAAAGATACATTCAATTCCTAAAAAAAAACATTGCATGGTTGTATGGAAGAGTTCACCTGTCAGGGAATACGACAAAAAGGCTTTGTTCCAGTCTGGAATTCTCCATAGGGATCCCTGTTTAGTTCAGCTGCCTTCCCTCTGCACAAGTTGTTTCTTTCTTGTTTTTTCAAAATACAACAAACAATATATCACATTAAACAATGTCTGGAATCTACTAATACAACTGTTCTGACAGGATGGAAACTATTCCTTTCTATCAAGGAGCAGAGAGGTCAAACCACACATGCGAAGTAACTTTCTGTGCCTCCTAGAAAAGACTGGGCCTAAAATTGGACAGACACCCCTCAAATATTTGACTGAAAATAAAAAATAATACAGGTTTAGGTTTATGTTTCGTAGAATTCTTGATTATCTTCATTTTCAAGTTAAAAGTCTTTTTTTTTTTTTGTAGCCCCATATAATTTAGAAAGGTGAACATGAAAAGATTTCTCAGCTTGATTCCTAGTATTTTTTAGGCATTTCTAAATCAATCCTTTCATAGGTCAACAGAAATACCTGTCAAAATATTCCAGCTTCAAACGTAACTTACCTATGACATATCATCTCTACCTGAGAAAGATCAAAAGGCACTAAATAAAAGTGAATTATGAAAGCTTAACTTTAAAGGATAATTTTTCATTTGCTAGCGTGAGGTTATTTTAAGTTCTTGGTATGATTCCAACACTTTAAGGAGACTTGTCAACAGCATGGGCAGACATATGCAACTTAGATTAGATGACAAGAGCTGTGAAGATGTAGCAAGAGCAACCCTGAACACACCAAGAACCTAAAGCATTAACTGAAACAGTTAGCCTGGGCTGATATTCATGCTGTCACTTCTTCACTATTACAAAAATAAATTAGATTATGGCTTGGTTTTGTAAACTTAACTCATGAAGCAAGCAGACTTTGGATAGGGATGGGAGCTTAACGAAACACAGAAAATAGTGCTCTAAAAATTCTGAAAAGCTCTATTTCAAATTTCTAAGCTCAGTTTAACTGTGCTTTACTGTGCACTGGTTTTAAAATAGGAAGTTCAATGGAAAAGGTATGGATTAGATAAGAAGTCACCGTGGAAAAAAATCATTTTCATAAAAGAAAGTCTAAAAGATTTCTAATTAGTCATTCATTTGCTAGACAAGGTGTATGGCCTCACAGAAACACAGGGAAAATATGTGTACAGGGGCAGTGGGGGTGGAAGGGGGAATTTCAGGACTTCACCCTGACACTGAACAGAAACTGGGATTTGGAAGCACGTAGGGGACATCATCTAGATGTAGCTCATGAAAAGCAGCACATATAAAGAGATCCTGTGAAGAGTGTCTTCACTGTAATTCTCATCTCCTGTAGCTCTGACTCAAGACCTCAAGTTGTGTTTCAATGAAATGTTGGTCCTAGGAATTTAAAGTAATTTCTAGCATCTTGTATTTTAGGAGGGCTCTCTTAATGCCTGTTTGCATGGATGGACATTTTCCTCTGTAGTCTACTCTGAAGTAGAAATAAACAGAAATTTAGGACCTGTAGGAAGACTGTGAAGCAATGAAAGGACTTAAATAACAGGTGAAATAAAAGTTGTATGTGCAGCCTCACCTTATTTATTGCTGAACTTCTGCCCACATAATTCTTGCAAGTAGCTGTCTTATTGGAATTCTCAGCATCCCTAATTTCTCCTTCCACGTTTTAACCAGTTGTCTAAAATATATCAACTTGATGAATAAGGTGATATGCAGTTCAACAGCCACTTGATGTTTAATCAGACTGGGGATATGTTCTTTTCTTTTTAAGTGCCTAGGCAATCTGCTGCTGAAATTCGTATCCTTGCTAGTCAAGCTATTTATTAATATTTTTTGAAACCTGATAAACTTAGCCCTTCCCTCATCCTCATAATACAATCCAAGAGAACCCTAGGTTTTAATGATTTTTGAGCAGAGTAACAAATAGTCTGTGACTAGACTTCTGTATGTGGAAGTACTTTTTGAAACTATGCTGACATGAAGTGAATGCAAAGTAGAAATAACCAATTTTAAGACCTCCGCTGAGATTTGTTCTGTGACAATTGACAGAAAGACTGAGAAATTAGCATTGTGGTAAAACCCTTATTTGTTTAAGATGCCTCTTAGCCAAAGAGACTGTCTGTACAAAAGGATTAACCTATTGACAATGACTTTCTAAATCCAAACTCATTGAATAACAAGTACTGAATGTGTTTACCTTCCTAATGCACCCACAATTCACAATGAAGCAGGCTTTCTTGAAAAGGTCAAAATGCATGAAGAGCTGAATTTCAATAGGAAAACACAGAAAAATATAGAGCCAGAAAGAATAGAATTTGTCATGCAAAAATCGGTGGGATTAAGTGTATTTTTGCTATCTAAATGAATAAAAACCTAAAAGGAAATAAAATTAAAAGACTATCTTTGCAGGCCTTTCAGGTTTATCTGGATCCACATTTAACTGCTTGTGTCTTAAATGCAATATCCAATCATTTCTCAATTTATCTGCTATGTATATACTTGCTTAGAAGTTGAAGTAAAGAGCACAGTATCCCAACTAACTTATACAAGTGCATCCATGTATTCATATTTTCATGTTCATCACAGTTGTATGCTCCTTTTGGGCAGACTAGCTCAAAAATGAGAAATGAACATCTCTAACTTATTTAATTTTTCTCCCAAGGAATGGTTTCGCCATGTGAGGCAGGTACACTTGAAGGGTCATTTTCTGAGCTGAGTTTTATATAAAACTGTCTTATATATTTCACAAGGTGTATTGAAGCAAGTTGATTTTTCACCATAAAGCATACTAAAGAGATAATTACCAAGACAGACCACTTGTCATACACTGAAACATTTTCAGGAAAAACTGCAAATGCAAACGAACCATTTGAGAGTAGGCAGCTGTCAGTAGGTTGCAGATATTGTAATCTAAGTACTACATATACATAAAAGAGAACATTTTTACGGTTGAAAAACATGATATAATCAAAAGAGAATGCTGAGCTTGTAAGAATAAAGTCTTCACCACCTTATATGTGTTAGCTTCCTTTGAGTACTTTTGGTTAAATTGTCTAAGGTCTTTAAACTATGCACAGACTTTAAAAGTAAAGTTCAAAATGTTACTCCGGCACCAAAATCAGGGGTGATTTTGGTGGCATATAGTGATATATACACAAGTCACGTCTGAAAGCAACCCTCGAACACTAAAGTCAAATTGAGGCTTTTGAAAACTTTTGCTCAAATCTGTGTTCTTATAGTCTTTAGGTAGCCTCTTTTCTCAAAACTGCAAACCTTTCACTACATCCAGAATACAGCTGTAAGGACATTTAGGTCTTATCCTGCAACACTGCAGCTGGATCATGAATTCTGAACTGCTCTGAATTAACCCAGTGTGTTCAGTATTTTATGGTGCTGGTGATGAGACTTAAGGACACCTTAACTGTGCACAAGTGGGAAGGGTATGAGGCAAAGCTGATGGAGCAAACATGACAGAAACACTTAGTAATGTGTTCGTGAAGGTTTTCAAATTTGGCTGATATATGCATGATAGAAGAATATGGACAGAAAAGCATCAGTATTGTTTTAGTAAATATATGCTACAGTGCTGAAAGAAGTAAGAATGCTAATGTTGAAAAAATAATAAAAAAGATGAAGTAGTACATTTTTCCACTTACAGAGATACAGTAATGAAATATGATATAACAGATGACCTCATTAAAATTGAAGCAATGTTCTGTTGAAATAATAATTCAATATTTTTAGAGTGGAACTTGAAGCAAAGCTTGTGTGTCTCTATATAAATATGCTTAAAGGTGTATGTATACTTCTAAACATGCATAGTTAATCACAACTTTGCCCTTCAGGATATGCAATGTCAAATAAGTCGGGAAGAATAAAAGCTGAAATGATAGCATTATGCAGAACCCACATATTCTCTTGTTTTGCAGCGTGGAAACCTGGAACCATATATAGAGTGGGTATTGTGCAGAAAAAGCTCTGAAATACAAACTGCTCAAATAATCAGACTGAACCAGTCTAATTTTCAGGAATGTGATATGGAAGACAAAAGGCAAAGACTTAGAAGATGACTATTGCAGTGTTAATATACGCAAATGGCAGTAGATCATTCAGAATATTTCAACCAAAGGATGACTTTCCACTAACACCAGCTGAGACAAAGAGAGAAATTTAATATATGGTAATGGCAATAGAAGGAACAAATGTAAAAACTATTCTTAGCCACGAAGCACGAGGAAATGACAATGTAATAAAACTATAGAACACATGTTTGAGAATACTGCATCAATTTCCTGTATTATTTGGAGACTCACAACCAATATAAAAACTCTTAAGATCCTTTCAAAGTTTGGAATATCAGAAAGGATCACTCTTGTCAGGGGGGAAAATGTTCACAGTGCTTTCCAATGTGTTACCGTACACAGCATCATATTTTTCATCCTTCAAAACTGTGCACAAATTTATTTCAGTCAGTTTCTAATATTAAGTAGAAATATTAGACAAAATGGAAATACCTATAGTTCTTTTAACTACATAAAAAATTTACTTCTGCCTAATAACATATAGCAGGAAAAGTCTATAAATGATAATATTTAGGGACAGCTCTGCATTCACACAGTCTTACAGACACGAACAAAGGCCTGTATATGTTCAAAGGTCTAATTCATGAGCCCCTGTGTGCAAAATTGACAACTAAGTTAAAAGTGAAATCTCTTAAGGCTGTTACCCTTCTTTTTTATGACAACTTGCTCTAAAAATACAGTCTACAAACAACAGATTTTAAAAACAAAGGGTTCAGTAATGCAGCTTTGGGAAAGAAATTTCAGAACTGATGTCTAAAAACTGGTTAATTGAGTCTTTCCATGAGAAAAATCCACCATAATAGTGTTAATTCTGGCATTTGAAGCAAAAGTCAGTAAACAAGCTATGGAAATCAACCATCTGGATTATACTTTAAATGTTAAAGGCAAGCTAAATACAGTTAAAATAAAACCTTTCTGAACTAAAGGATGTGTTGATGTGAATGGTTAATTGTCATCTTGTTATTACACTGATTGTATGTTTAAGGTGGGATAGTGTGATTTTTTGATCCTAAATTTTTTTTCCATATTTTGTTGCCACTTCAAAATAATAAAAAAAAAATTTCATTCAATTTAAAACCAGTGTAAACAACTAGAAACTATTTTTAGGCTTGCAGATGAGATATGTTGCTTAATAATTGTAGGAATAGTCAATGAGACTAGAACAACCTAACTCCCTCCTCTTCTCCCAAGTGACAGGGGACATGATGAGGCGGAATGGCCTCAAGCTCCGCCAGGGGAGATTTAGGCTAGAGATTAGGAGGAAGTTTTTTATGGAAAGCGTCATTAGGCACTGGAATATGCTGCCCAGGGAGGTTGTTGATTCGCCTTCCCTGGAGGTGTTTAAGTCATGAGTAGACGAGGTCCTGAGGGACATTGTTTAGTGTTTGGTGGGAATGGTTGGACTCGATGATCCGATGGGTCTCTTCCAACCCGGTGATTCTGTGATTCTGTGAAATAATGAAGAAAGGGCTCTGTTCTACTGGGTAGGTGTTTTTCTTCTTTTTGTGTTTTTAAAACATTGTATGTATGACTTCTGTCTTATGACTCTCTATTTTTCTATTTCTATTTTAACAAAATATTTTCTGTCAGTCTTCTGTTTATTTATGATAAATCAAAGAGAAATCTGAAGTTAACATGCAGTGTTTCTGAGCCACTGAGAACAGTAACTGCGCATGCAAGAGAGCTGTTGCAACATTGCCTTAGAGCAGGTCAAAGCTGTGACACAGTTGAATGCATTTACTATTTTCCTGCTTTCCTGGTATGACTGAATGTGATTTTCACTTTATTTTGCTTTTATATTATGGTAGATCAGTTAAGTGATGTTGAAATGGAGTGTCAGTACTGAAGGTCGTACTAGATATGAACAGTCATATCACAATCAGCTGTTCACCAGATGAGAACATATCGGGTTCTGTGCACATGTAACCCTACGTACTCCTGTCTTCATGAAATCTTAACAGTGCTGAGATAGAGCAAACTAAAACAATTACAAAATACATCATATGCAAAGACTTCTAAAGGCATACAGGTTAAACCTCTGTGATAAAACCCCCAACCCTCTTAGAATAGTGCTAATTTGTTTTATACAGGTAGGGTTTCAGTAAATGATATGTGTGTATCTTTCTACATCTATACAAGAAATCTAAAAATGAGAGAGGATATTTGTGAGACCTTATTTTAAATGACAGCATTAACATAATATGCACATCAGAAACCTGATAGAAGGAAAATGAGTTGAAAACCCTAATATCAACAAACTTTATTCAGAAATACCACAATAAATCACTCTCCTAGAGAAGTGCTCTGTGTTAAAGGAAGCTTAGGACCAAGTAAAATAAATAAGTTACCTGTATCGGGGGTTCAGATTCAAAGCTTAAACAGAAAGAAGATTAGTCTTAGACCTAAAATAGTGACAACTTGAACAGGTGCAAAAGAGACTGCGAAATGCTAAGGTAGATTAAACCGCTAGGGCAGAAAGCAGAGCAGGATTGTGAACCTTGAGTTATTTCCAGGCAGACAAGGTAAATGTCACAAAATGGGTTTTGGATCTCACATCAAATTCACTTGTATAAAGGACACAGTTTTCCCACACAGAAGTATCAGGATTTTCTTATGCAAAACAACATATATACTCTTTGCCATCCTGAGCCTCTGATTGTTCCTTTTCCTACCATCTCTGAAACTCAGAAACTAAACTTTTTCAGAGTCATGCAACTAAATGCTACAGCGGCAAGGCTCACTATGCAGACAACAAATAAATTACAGACAAAACTCAGTTGTAATTGGACTCTGACGTAGGAAATGCAAAATGACAAGTTTGTACACGAAGACATGGAAATAACAACAGATCTTTGGGTAGGACTTAGAAATAGTGAATCATTGAAATTTGGTTTCAGGCTGAAGTTGTAGCTATATATGTTGGTTATATTGGATATTGTTATCACCTCCTGTTCTGAGTTAACATACAGAAGGGAGCTCAACAGCATACAAATGGGCTAGTAAGAGAATAAAATCCATAACAAGATGATCTTACTTTCCAAAGATGCTAGGGGAATATTTTGCTATAGATGAGCTACACCTTTATGCACTCCACTGAAAATTAGCTGTATTGTTTTACATTCATGATATTGCTTCAAGTACAAAGAATGGGTTTAGAAGTAAGATATAAATCAGAGACTGGTTTGCATTGTTTTATCTAATCCTTTACACGTATATTAGCCACACTGAAGAAGAAAGATGTAATTTTCCTTTCTTGAACCCTAACTAAATCTTAACATTATGTAAATAGACATCTGCTCTTTAAAAGACAGCTAGAAAACAAGCCACATTTACTAGAGGATAATGTAGGATTAAAGGATATTGTAACATAATTTTGCTTTTACTTTATTTGCTTCAGCAACATCAAGGTCTAAAAGCACTGAATTTCACGATGACTAATGTTGTAATTGATAAATTTCTTCAAAGCGTAGGTACCACAGCAAGAAACAATGTGCAGCAAATCACCACCATTTACATATAGCATGTTTCAGGTAGCTGTTCCCTTTAAAAGAATAGCCTGCAGTGTGATATGAGTAAAGAGATTTAAACATAAAAAACATGAAGATAAAAGCAATATATGGTTGACCAAGAACGCTTGCCTGCAATCCAGCTATCTAAATCAGGCACTGAGAAAACACTTCTCTCTAGGTGTGCTTTGCAGGTGCTTTGTGCTCACATCTCTTTATCTTACAAGAGTTGCTTTTTTTTTTCTAGTGGAAGGCAATTTTTCCATTTTTTTGTTTTTATATTTTGCTAGGAATTTGGTAAAATGTGAGATAACACTCATCTACTTCAGTAATGTAAGAAGAGAAAGGGGAAAAGAGACTAAAAGGAACATTTGCAAGACGATGTTTCTGAAGGACTAATGAAACAGAAATATGAAGTTCCCAAGAGAAACACACAAATTTAGACAGATTCTGAAGTTCTTAATCATGGGTAAAGTGCAAACTCTTTTAAGTGAGACTTCTGTCTGAATGAAGATGGTTGTAAGTCACTGCAAAACTCTAAAGATACGTCTGATAGTTTCATTTCAAAACTCTACAGAAATGGCATCAAGGTTTCTAAGCTCAAGACCAAGAAAAATAGTGTCAGAGTTTGAAGGTTCCATGCAATAACAGAAAACAATGCTGCTTGTTTAGTTACAATACAATTTTCTGATACATTTGGGATAGTAAGGAACAAAAGAATAATAGAAACTGCTCATAATTCTTGACAATACCATGCATATGCAGCAAAACAGCTCTCCAGTTGGTTCTTTATTTCACCCTTCCCTGGACAGAATGCAGACCATGCAGCTTTCCAAACACAGCAATATTGCATGGTAGACAAAAATAAATAAATAAATAAATAGCAATTATCTCCTGCTTTGAAGAGCTGGGACTTTAACCTAATATGCATGAGGCTGATTCAACTGAATATGAGATTTTCTTTATTGTACTGAGAACAACTATGTGTTTATTTTGAAGCTAGGTCAAAATTGTTAGAATTCCCTGAAGGGGCTTCAGATTTTAGAATACTCTGTCCACAAATACAAATAAAGATAGATCTTGAAATTATTTTTTTTCCTTCGCATTTCAGACGGTGAAAGTAAGCAGCGTAAGGCCCAGTATAGACAATTTTTATAAAGGATTTTTTTAATACTAGAGCATACCTTTTACAGACTGGTTATTTCTGATGAGAAACCACATGAGAAGTCACACAGTCAGAAAAATCCCAATCTTAATTAGAAAGCAAGAAAGCAGATAAATAACTAACTTTTAACATGTAATAGTTGTATATCTTAGGCTTCAGTACATTTAACACAATTCATCAAGTGCTAGAGAAGTAACTTTAAAGCTTTTTTTGATTTATAAGCTCCAAATATTTAACGAGAAAGGTAGGTCACTGTTTGCCTGCTGCATTTATACCTTCTGAAAAAAGTTCCATTTTCCTTTCCTATCTATTATATTATTGAGAATAAGAAACAGAAAGCATTTGGTACAATCTTTCTTACACCAGTTAAGGATATCGTTTCTACTCATGGCCTCAAGTTTTTCTATAAGGATCCTGCACTTCTTTGTATGCCAAACTACCTGAAATTAAGGGTCTTCATTAAAAATGTAGTATTTGTTATAACAGAAATTCATGGTCGAGTTTGATGTTCTTTCCCAGCCCTCGTCATTTCTTATAGCCTTTACTTCTAAGTACATAAAAAAACCCTAGCCCAGAACATAGTAAATCTACACTATTGACAGGTTGTCTCTAACAGGGATAAAAGGGGGATAAATTTCTTTTCCTGTAAATATGGTAACATCAGTGTATTTCATGAATAGCTATTTGATTTCAGGTCTGAGTGAAATAAATGCTATGTTTCACAACTACTAAAAGCATTTCTTGGGTGGTGACTAGAAGGAAATGTAGTTGTCATGCTCCAGGATCTTGCTCTTTTCTTACATTTCATTTACTGACAGAAAGGTTTTAGAGAGCAGAGAACAACTGCTGCATGAAAACACTTTTGATATTCACTGTAGTTTAGAAACAAAATCTAATATAATTTTTTCTCCACCCCACCATAGAAGATCCTTTAAAAAATCACATTAGAGGACCAAGAACGCGGCTTTACTCAGTGCTGCTCATCGGTGCTGTGCATGTGGCACCCCAGGAGGGAACTGTGAGTGCAATCCCAAAGGCAAGGTTGAAAAGTTATCAACTAGTAGCACCAGCCAGTTATTCTAATGATAATCTCCACATTAAAAATGACCCCTAAACCCACACAATGCTTTGAAAGAAATCACAAAATATAAATTAAAGTGGATGCTTACAGGAGTTTCCTTTCTTTATGCTTGTAGAGCAGCTGCAAAATCATGGCAACTATATTAAACAAAACAGTAAGCAATAAACCATCTGTAAGTTGAACTGGGAAGCCAATGTCTTGAAGCATATCCAGTGACTGAGGCAGGTTATGGTAAAGGTTATTGTGCAGTATGAACTGGCAATCATGTCTGGGATATCCTGAATATATGGAACCTACAAAATTAAATATTCTTGGCTGTATCGTATGGACTTGTCTTTCACAACAAGCATTTTTGGGTAAATTTTGGTGAGGTCTGTCTAAATCCATTCGCTTTTTCTCTTTGTAAACTGATTTCCCATGCAGCAGAACACAGCATACCCACTACGCTTACTTAATATGCCTGGGCCATTCAAGCCTAACCTGGAGAGATTTGCAGCTACTTCACATGCTCTATCTCCATCCACACACCACTAAGAAAATTCTCCAGTGCGAGAGAAAACAGGCCACAAAATATGAGAACAGAACATCTTGACAGATTAGGGAAGAATAAAAAATTATCAAATCTTACTCATTATAATGATAACATAATATCCTAACTTCTCTCCACTTTCTGTCTTCCTTACCAAAACCCCAAAATACCCAAACCAAAGCAAACTGGTTTTATTTCAAAATTCATGACATAATTTTGTTAGCAGTGAATGATTCAAAGCCTAAAAATTTAGGAAAAGAGCCTTTCTCTGCCTAATTCTGAATAATGTATCCACATGAGCTTGACATAATGATTAGTGGACAGAACCTTATTAAGTTTATGAAAAGTGCAAATTCTTAAGGGAAATACATAGAACTCCCAAATATGTTAGTGAAGCCAATATTTCAAAGGTCAAAAACAAGCTTGACAGCAGACACAAAGCCATTCCACTATAACAATACACCATGAGCCCAGTCTAGTTTAAAATTCTGGGACTCTGATTTTCAAGACAGAAAGAAACAAAAGAGATTTTGGTAGGAATTACAGGAGACGTGAGACACGGAGGAACTGACACACATCAGAGCTGTAATAGGGTGTACGAAAGCCTGCGTTAGAAATCTTTCTTAAGGTATTCAAGAGAAACCTGTATTAGACATTAGGCTTTTAACATGGGAGCAATCAAGATAATTGAAAATGCTGTAAATAGAAACACAGGATCATGTCCAGATTTCCAAAGAGCGGGCTTATGTGTGCTTCAGTAAGGAGACTTTTAAAATGGGGATGTTATTTTGATGCATGTAATGTTATTTTGTATCTTCCAATAGATATTACTGCACTAGGTAACATATATATTAAATTGTTTTCTCTATGTTATTCATGACATGTACCTGTGCTTTCCGTATTTATTGCATTTCAACAGCTTATGGAAAGGTAGAGAAGAGTAAAATAGAGCCTGAAATTTTCAGTGGCTTCCACAAGGCTTCTAAATACAATTTAAGGTATAGGTTTAAATCCCGAAGTTGTTAAATATTTTGTATTCCTTGGACCTTGGTGGCTACGTGGTTATTCATGTTTACAGAACTACTTTCATGTAACAGGCCTTATGCTTAAAGGTGAGAATTCCAAAAGCAGTGGATTTCCAGGAAGGGTTTTTTATCTTTCTAATTTACATTTCTTTCTCCAAAGGTTTGCCAGGATTTGTCTGTGTTGTTTTCTAAAGTACAGGTCTGGATGTAAGCATGAAAATAAGAAATATGTAGCATTACATTGACAGGGATACTAGAAATGTTCGGTTCTACATGGTACCAATTTATCTGTTACGCAGGCTTCTCTTGTATGCTGAACTTTGTAAATGGGATGCATTTCAAATTAATTGTGTACCTGAATTTTCTAAAAATGTTTTAGGGGCAAAAATTGAAGTCTAAAATACGTTTTTAACATTTCACAATTGATGTAGAGGGTCAGCAAATGAGACACCCCAATATTCCATACTTCAGTCATTTGCAACACCATCGCAAGGATTCCACCTGCTGAGCTATCTCAGTATCAAGAAACTGAGGGCCTACCCTCCAGGCAAGCAGCCGAATAAGCTTCTAGATGCTTCACAATTCACTAAACCACAGTTTCTCTGAGGAAGCATTATTACAAAGCCAAGGCTCTGCTGATGATTCCTTTTCATCAATTAAATCAATAGAACACTTAAAAATACACAAAGAAGATGTATACACGAGGTAAATGGGATTTCTATTTCACACCATGAGCCATAAACCTAAGGAAACAATAAAGACAGAACTACTAAGAAGAGGTTAGTCTTTCACAGATGTGGTGAACACAGTTCAGGAAACTGCAGGAAAATACATTATTTTCTATAGTTTAAGAGAAGTTCAAAAGAAATGAAATTAATACTCATAGCCTTCACTTTCTGCTATTGGCTTTTTGAGGAGACAACAGTTACTGTACAATGCAATACAGTTTGTAACTGTTGTATATTAATAAATGCTAGCTTTAATAAGAATTTTATTTAAAGGAAGGAAAAAATAAGCATCATCTCACAATTTTCTTTAGCATCATCCTCATCTTACATTAATAATATAATTTGTTAAAGCTTTTAATCCAAACCTTGAACAGCCCAGGCCTACGTGGCAGACGGATTAAATTTTTTTTCCAAAATCTTGCAGAAGACTGAAACACTGATGTCAGTTTTGCTTTCTAAAATCTGGAAAGTTCATTACACAAACTGTTCTTGTACAAATGCTACAAATTCACCAAAATGTCTGACCTCATGATGTGACAGAAAAACTGTTCCATTCACAATCTGGTCAAACTCTTCAAACTGTTCGAGGCATGATAGCATGGGAGCCCAAGATCAGGTTCGTTAGACTATCTAATTGTTATTTCTTACAAAAAATGCCCTAGGAATGATTCTTTTCTGTGAAAGCTATTGTGTGGAATTTAATATAATAAAAGCATTAAAGACTGTTACAGAACTTTCCTGCTATTTCTTTCTTTGCTTTGTTTTTGTTGATAAATGAGACAATTGATGATCAGATATTGGGTGAACACAAATAACTGCTAACTTAAGGGATATATGAAGTCTGACACAAGAAATCTGAGATTAATACTATAGTTCATATCTTCCAGTACAATAAATTAAACCTAGACATCTCATCTTAAAAATACTGGCTTTTGTTAGTCAAAATGACCTTTCCCTTTGTCATACCTTTCTCAGTGTACTGATTTAGCATTATTGAGCCTATTGATTTACGAAATATTGAGTTTATTTTTTATTCTTAATCATTACTGAAATTAACTTAAAGTCAAGAATAATGGATTCCACACTTTCCCCAGCCTAGGAAATGTACATAAATCAAGATATATTTCTTTTCTTCTCCTCATTGGTGTCACATAGAGATGAAGTATTTATTTTTAGATCCATAACATTTTTTATTAATGGCTAAATCACTTGGAGATCCTCCTGTTTGAGGTTAGGGATAAATTGTTGCATGATTGTTACGTTACTTAAAATTTAGGCTGAATTTGAAGAACTCTTTGCATATTAATTTAATTACTTTTCAGAGATTACAGATATTAGGCTTTAATTATGTCTTTCAGGAGGAACACAAGAAAATATTTTCAGCGTCATCCATAAAGGTGCTAAGAAAAAGGCACTTTAGTTGAGTCTGTTCAGGAATGTGGAGCAACGTAGGAAAATTGTGACACATCTGGGTGAATTTAGAGATAATTGTTTTGTGTTTGTGTGGACTAGAAAACACTGGACCTGCAGGTTAGACGCCATCTCAGAGCATAACCAGCTCTGATGTAGAATTGGAATTGTCAGTCCTATACATACTAGTGATATCCACCCCCAGCTTTGCTATTCTCATAAACATCCTATGAAGAAACTGTGTTGCAAACTTTTCCAGGTTTCCAAAGCAAGGTGCAATGCGTATTCAATTAGATTGATGTAGGCTTTGCTTCCAAGTTTACATGTGTTCAAAAAAAGTCTTCTTTTAAAAGCTCTGACTGAAAGCATGGCACAGAAAATTACTCTAAGACATACTTAGTTTCCACTATATTACGCTTTTTTAGATTCTGAAAGGAAGCGAGTACTTTAGGTTGCAAACATTTCTACCATTACTGTAGGTGATGCATTAAAGGGAAACAGATTTGTTCACATCCAAACTTAATGCAGTCTTTTCACAAAATGTCCCCCATATGACCCCACGTAACAGTTCTTTTTTTTTACATCATGGGACCTAAAAGCAGCTCTGAGTCTTCTGATGGACCCTTCATTTCAACCACAGCTTCCATTCCTTTTAGGCTTTTGACCTGAGCTCTGCCTTCCATCTTGCCATGTGTTTGGCTTGATGAGTTAGAGTTTCAAGCTCTCCTGCTCCTATCTTGCATTTTTTTTTTCCTAAGAAAGCTGTAATAAAAATAGTTCTGGGATTTTTGCCAAAAGTAATTTCCAGCTCTCAAATAAATCAGGAAATATTTCTGCCTTTCTTAAAGCCAAAGCTTCCATATTCCTTGGAGTAAAAATTGCATTCCTGGATGTCCACAAGGCACTTAAAACTTTAAAATGTGCCCTCACTGAACAGAGAGCGTGCACAATTCTCACTTGTTTGCTCTGAATAAATGAGGTAGCTTTACAAGACAAAATGAATTAAAATCCATCTAATCACCTTAAAGAACAAGGGGAAAGATCCTGATAGTACTTCACAGTTCTATGTGCTGTAACGGTAACAGTTGCTATGAAAATGGACTGGTTTTAACTGAATAAAAATACGGCTCCTGTTTTCAACACGGACACATTAACTGGAATTCTCTACTGCAGGTTCCAGTACTCAGTGCATTGTTTTTAGATATAAAACAATGCTACTTAAAGTCTGTAGACTTCCATGATATCTATGATTTTATGTCTTTTTTTGCCACTTTTGCAGGTGTTCTCTAAATTCCACACATCATTTTTTTTAGGCAAATGCTTCTACCACTTTCTCTAAAAGCGAAGTCTTCAATTACTCTGCTATGTATGGTGCAGACTATAAGTTCTTTCAAGTAGCAAATGCTAACTACCACAAGGTCTGACACACAAACGAGGTCGTACCTGTAAGTCTTTTTACTTAAAAAATTAAGAAAATCAACTACAATCGCCTTCAAAATAGTTCCCTTCTAAGTTGACACAACAGCTGCACACAATGCTGACAACGTTCAAAGAAATCCCACAGGTCATTTTGTGAAAGATGGTTTAGAATCTCCAGCAGTTTTGCTTTCGTATCTTCTACCGAGAAAAACTGTGTTCCTTTGAGCACCAACTTGATCTAAAAACTACTTTGCAGACAACGCATTGTGGGCTGGCTCATTGCCTTGATGTTAACCCACTGTTCACTCACACACCTACATTTTCTGACTGAGGGTAAGAAAATGTCTATATTTGAACACACATCCACTTGTACTGACTGAAGTGATCAAGTTGAGCCTTCTCTCACTATGACAGGTTAGACCATGTTCTGTAACCATCTCTCTGTCTCTCCCCTCCTGCTCTTGGTTCCTGAGCTAAAGAGTTACTCGCATTTTGTGTGTGTGTGTGTCAGAACTCATATATTGGGCCAAATAATGCATGTTCCTAAGTAAATTATTTGAAAATAGAATCAATGATGTGAGATTTACTGGGAGACTGTTAACTTCGTAGTGAATTGAAGTGTTTGTAGCATCAGTAAAATTGATGGATTGTTTCTCACAGAGCTAGCGGCTCAACAGCAACTATAGCTTTTATGTGCAGGAAAGCTGCAAGATCAAACACTACACCTTCGAAGGGTATACTGGATTCACAACTGATTTGCAGGGGACAAATGCATGCCCTAGAACTTATTATTTATTTCTTTGAAATGAGAGTGGATGTGACAATATCCACAAATGTCATCCATTCTGTTTTGCCAGCTTCATGTACCCAAGATGAACAGAATGACTAGAAAATGCATTGCTAGGTTTTGGGTTTATTTTTAAAAATGATTCAATAGAGAGAAATCCTTTTTAAATAAGATTTTACAACCTAAAATATCACATCTTCCCCAAAGTAAGAACAACACTTAGTGTAGCTGTGCTACTACTGCTAGACCTCAGATAAGCTAAAATAAAGGGGAGAGAGAACTGTTCTTTTGTTTTCCTACTCAAGCATTAAATAATTGTGGTGTGATTAAAAACAATTGGCCATTCGAATTATATTTTTTACTCCCTTCCCTCTATGTCTTCTGTTCATGCTTTTGTCTTAAATTAGGGGAGAAGAGGCAAATGTATTCTCTTCAGAGAATGTATTTCTTCATTGCATGGAAAAGTATCTTAAGTTACTCAAAGTAAAAGTCTATTGAAAATTTCACTGGGAAAAAAATGCATGACTATAACTTTTAAAGCTACATCAAATAACATTTGATCAGATCTTGTAAGGAATCGAGACATTGTGAAAAGCATGTGAATTTATGATACAGTCTAGTTTAAAATCATCTTTAGCTCTACGGCATCTTGTCATCACTGAACAAACACGATCTGTTAACTGTAGCAATGAATCACACGTATGTTGTCCGGCTGGGAAAGCTGGCACGACACTGGCTATTACCCAACCAAACAGCCCTAACTGAAGTGTTAGGAAATTGTGTTAAATAAATACAAAACTAGACAATTATTACAGATCTCTGTTTAATTTCTGGCTTTGTTAGTCTTCCTGTGTGACCTTCAATGAGGCATTTAATTTCTTTCTCTATCAAACTGAAAATAGTTATCTGAGAATGACTATGGGATACTCGAAGGCATATAAACATCTAGCAGACAAGGAGTAACATAAATTATTCATCTGTTTAATGAAAAGCTTGATCCGATTGAGTAAATAGAACTTTTCAGTCTGAATTATTGTGTATGTGTAATATTTCCTTTGCAATGAATTCATTTTATTCACTAACTACATTATATTCCTCAAATACCAGGAAAATGGTGTCAACTGTACCTTTCATCAGTTATGATGAAATTGCAGTCCCAAGTATTAGACATGGAGCTTTAGCACTATTCCTAACACCTCCTTTCTATAAACTGGACTCTTCAAGGTGGACAGTTACCAGACACCTTGTCCTCACATAAAAATACTCTAAAAAGTAGAGAGTAATAAGTCACTTACTTAAAACCATTTGGCAGTCTACTTGGAATGAAATTTCACAGATTTAACCTTTTCACTTAAATAATGTTGCTCCAGTTAGTTCATACTGGCAGGTCAGTCTAACCTTCTTCCAGTACAAATTAAAGCATGAGTTCCTACAGGCAGTGTATGCTCTGTAAGCAATCATGATTTCTTGGCATGGAAAGCAGAAATTAAAAAGCTGATTATACCCACATCCAGTAACTGAACAGCAGTGCAATGACAGTAAAGTATTTCCCCCTCATTAAAATGCATATAATTAATTTCAAAATCGTGCATGTCTAATAGGATGCCTTGCTATTTAAGGACTCCTAACTCTGCCATGATGTCATGGAAATAAATTCACAGAACTTCTTTCCTATCTCATTTAACAACAAGATGCAAATATAACTAATGCTTCCCTGAAAATTGAGAAAGATATCAGCATAGTGCCTAATCAACTTCAATAATGTTACGCCATTTATCACCAACCAAAAGTGTAAAATTGCTTCAGCAAAATAAATAAGCACCTTTTCCAGTTTGAATTGCACTTAAAGATAGCTTTCAAACTGAGAAACGTTTTAGCTAAGAGATGATGAACAACAGATTCAGATTTTACTTTAACCTCTCATCACATACACCTAGGCCAGATTCTTATGCAGGTTCAGTATAAGAACTATATGAAAGTAGCTTCTGTGAGTCAATGAAATATTTATGATTAAAGAACATATATAATAATATACTATATATATATATGATTCAATGTTTCTGAATACAAAGCAGTTACAGAACATGGAATTGGGAGTAGTAGTATTAACAGGAAAGGCTTTACCTTGCTGCTTGGTTTTAGTAGAATAAGATATCAATTTCTTCAACAAATATCCTACAAGCATCAAAAGCCTAATAGATCACAGACAAAAATTCCCACTGATTAATTTCTGTTCCATATAACTGTAGTGAAATAATTCTTCATCTGATAAGAATTTCCCTTGGTCCAACTCAAAAGTAATCCAGCACAGCAATAATTATTAGCATGTAATAAGCGAGGAACAAAAATATTTGCAAATGTATTAAATACAGTTTATCCCACTGTGAATCTGATAGCAGACATCAGCAGAACATCCCTATTATCACTTTGATTTCCATGAGGTTTCTTTAAAATAGAAAACTTACTCATACTGATAGTTTTGGATGATGATCGGCACCCCCTACACCTCCCCAAAATCCCAAACCAACAATCAAAAGATGTTGGAAGTTTTTTTTGGATATTCTAATAGTAAATAAAGCCTATTACTTATCAAAAAGAAAAGGAGTAACAAGCTAAAATAACTATGCTATTGAAGGTTTTATGATAACAGTACATTTGAAAACAGTGAAGAATGCAAATACCAATTTAGTAATTCAATTTCATATCTTAGATGTGAGATCAATCAATTCAATTCTGTACTTTGCTAGGTTAATTCGACAGAGTTTCTTAAACACTTGTCAGGTCTCCCCTTATCCCATCTCCAAATAACATTCCTACTGATGGGTCCACTGTCTCTGAGAGCAGCCTCAGCACTGTAGTAGAGTCATAGAATGGCTTGTGTTATGTAATTCCAAGGCAATGCCCTCCAAATTAATTGATTTTATTGAACAAGTTCCAGTGGACTTGCAACATTCCAGATTTTTCAGCTCAAGTCTACTCAATAAACTACCTTGCCAGATTCTTATTACTCTGATTAATTGATCAAAGGCAATGACAGCCATAAATGTGCAAATAGAATGAACTCTGTTACCCTCATATTTCTTTGCAATCCATATTTTCTTGGGCTACTGAACATATGTGAAGTAATAAATCCCAAAAAAATTGTTTATCAAGAGCTGTTGTAGAGATCAACCTGGAAGTTAAGCAAGCATAATTTATCTTGAGATAGAAAATTGCCACTAAGCTCTTAATAAAAGATGTTCTGCACCTTTTGCTGTGGTATCTTTGAGAGTTTATCAATACTAATGAAATCCATTTCCTACTCTAAAATGATTCCCTTCCCATCCTAAATCTAAAAAGAAAAACTTCTCTATTCATTTAACAGACAATAGAGATGATTGGGGGAAAAGCCCTGATTTCTAGAAGTGTTATGTTTCTTTGAAGAAAGAATCAGAAAATGGAAGAACATGAGGTAGCTGCAAAGTAGTGTATGTGCTGTAGTCAGAGCAACAAAAAGAAAGTGTATGTAATTTTAGTTTGCATAATCATTATAGGTGGCCATTCAAGCATAAAAGTGGATTTTCTGCTGTAGCAACAGTTTTAGTTTCTGTTTTTCATCATAAAGCTAATTAAAAGTAGAGAAGGGTTGAACTGCTAAAAACAAAGCCAGTTTGTATATATTCAAATACTACATATCACTTACCAAATACAACTCCACATGTATAGAGTTGAAGCTGTGCCACGGAAAAACCTCCAGCAGACTTTAGCTGAAGTATACTTACACAGACCTAATATCCCTAAAACTACCCCAAAACATGTTTTTTAACCCCCCAGTACAACTTGCTAAAAAAAATATTTCCTTTTTCCGTGGTGGTTAATGAAAGACAACATTCTATTGTTATTTTTTTATGAGGAGGCAATGAGTACAAAAGCTGTATAAAGTGTTAGAGAGAATTTCATTAAATGCACACAACCTCCTCTTGTCACTCCTAAAGGTTTGCTTTTAAACTCAGCTGGGTTATAGCCCTATTTAAGTACATGTAAAACTAAAAATCGCCTGATCTAGAAATACGAGCCTGAACTCTAGGTAGTCAAAATGTTTCAATATCTAATCCACAAAGCCTTCTGCTCATTTACTCAGACATATGGGTGTAACTTGAAGCATTTTCAGCAAGAAGAGTAAATGGAAGAGACAGTTGGTGCAATAGATGTGCCGTATCAAAACTCAAGAGAGAGTTTAACGTGAAGGTAATGGATGTGGGTTACGAACAATTACCAAAGACCTGATAGAAAATAGACCTGGAGGCCAGAAGATTGGCTAGTGAACCATAACTTCCCATTTCACATTTATAGAACTTCATATTTGAAATGCAAAATACACAATGCACATGAAAATGCACACTTTTAGAATCCTTCATCCTTCAGTTACTGCAGTTGAATGTCCTCTCATCCCCACCGTACACACACACATCTATAAAATTAGTTATAATATTTCAAAAGTATATGTTGTGTTGATATTCTTAGCCCCTTGCACCTGCCTTGAGCTGCTGCTGCAGACAGGGTACCCCCAAAGTTGCCACTTCTGGAATGTTCTCCACATATCAGCCCCAGCAACACGTGTATTATAACAGTCCTGTTACCTGTGAGTTAGAAGCACTTGTGAAGTTCTTTTCAAGAGCGATGAAACAATATTTTCCTCCAAGTACATACAATTATTTTCATATTATATACTTAGTTAATGCAAACACCCAATCTTTGTTTCTGGGGAAGTAAACGATTTGAGTAAATCCTGCTCTTACTGAATGCTAAAGTTGTCCCGTGGTAGGGTAGAATCTCAAATTCCTGTCCAACCTCTAATTAAAGAATATGAATGACTACCACTCTATGCAAATGTTCTGGAAGTTGGATGTTAATTAGACATTTGTAATACAATATTTCTGGTGGTCATATTGCAGTGTCAGTTTATAATATTCATACACATATTGTGTCACCGTCCATAACGGTAAAAACTCAAGTACATTTCTCCTAAATGCTTGCAGCCTAGTAAAATAATTTAAATTTTGAAGGAATATCTATCATAATCTAAATGTAAACATTATTAATAACTAGTTTTATAACTAAAATCACTTACAAGGCAGGATTTAATTTTTAATAAACTTGTACCACTCTATAGGTATGTTTGGTTATACATCAAAAACTTGTATTTTAATTGTTTTATTTATCATTATTACAAATCGTTACTATAACTACTACCACAAAGATAAATGTTTTTTGTCATAGTTCATCAAAAGAAAGTTATTCATGTTAAGATGACATAGCAACTAAAACTGTAGAATAAAACCATAATTTCTTCCATGAAGCATATTGTAGAGTGCGCACTCTATGAAAAAACTGTCTGAAACTATTTCAAGAGTCAAGTAACTAAAGGTCTAGTTACACTGTAAAATGCCTCGAAGGCACTTACTCCATAGAGTGTTGCAATTTCTCACCTAACTTCTCTCCCTGCTTCCACTCAGGCAAGAGCAGCTAATCTAAAGGTTGACATAAAAGCAAGGGTTCGAATGTGTTCTACCACTGTACAGACAGATCTGAACGTCCTTCCAGAACCTCTTAGAGATTGTTTCTGTTAAAGGGAGAAACTTGAGTCCCGATTCAAGCATCCATTGGATGTAATTAGCATTATATTAGAAATTAGAAACCTAATGCCACCACACCTTCTATTTGATCCCAGTTCTCTACCTCATTCAGCTGTCCCATTAATCAAAAGAACTCTCTTACCATGTAGTTTTCAAGGTCATATCACAGCTGCTTGGTTTGCCTGCCAAGCTTCCTTACTGCTTATTTCTATATTTAGCTTTTCCTTAACTTAAAGTCTTTTGTATAAGTTTCTTGATGCCAACTTTTACATTCAGGTCCCAAACTTTCTTAGTCTATATGGCTCAACTTCTACTCTAGTCTAACCATCACATTTGGTGGTTTCCACTGTTCTGCTGACTGTGAGTAAAAGAGTTTATTTCACTTTTCAACTTGAATGAAAAGCATTGCGTCCAGCAGCATCACCAAGCTTTCATGTCTCAACTTAATTTACACTAATATATATACGTGCGTATGTATGAATACATATACACACATATATATGAAATCTTTGCAGGGAAGATACATTTTCTAATGGTACCCAAACTTTTACTCTTCTCATTTTTTTGAATACCTAACATTTAACAACTGTGAAATTGTTTCAGAGAAAATACCAAATCTGTGTGGTTCCAATGTAATTTCCTGGTGTCAACCAGAACAATGCTGAAGAAACAGAATGTCTCCAGACAGCCTATAAACACCGCCTCTAAAATAATGACTCTGCAAAGTGAACAAGAGAATCCTGTTTGGTTATTAATGACAATTTCTTTCCCCTAGTGACACAAGCGAAAACCAGGAGCTTCCTCTCAACCTTTGTGTCCAACACATCGCTTAGACTGAAGTGCTGAAGTTTCCACAGCTGCCTTCTCCTCACAAGTACTGAAGAGATTAATGTAATCCTGATGATCAAGGGCATTTTACATCTTTTAAGCATCAAGTGGGAGTCAAGGATGGGAGGTTAAAAGTTACACAAGCTAATTCAAGCAAGATGCTTTCCTATTTATTCTTACCCTAGGGAAAGATAGAGACCAATTTTCACAACCTTTAGACTTTCTTCTGAATATTCCTGAACAGATATTTCACTAGCAATTAAAAGCAAGATTTACTACTTTTTCCAGATAATTATTGCTTGACCTCCTTTTCTTTTAACAATTTTTTTTCAGGTATGTATTACAGCTACTATACTTGGTATCAATTGTTGGTGAGGTTTTTGGGCTCTTCTTTGAAACAACCTTTGTTCAAAAATGTAGATTATCACAGCAGCTGATAATCAAACAGATGACGGATTTTTTTAAATTTGGTGTTGTTAAGATGCTTGTGTATATCTAGGCTTGACTTTTTTGACCAGTTCAAGCAGAACCTTGTCTTTACGTACGGCACTTAGCATTAAGGTTCGTGGTTTATTCCTAATGAAATACTGCAGAACAGAGCCACAATTTCCAAAGCATTTATCAGGAGCCGCTGACATGAAATATGAATGCATCTCCTTGTGATGACATTTAATGAGTGTCACACTTGCTATGTGGCAATTGCTAAGTCTGCTTCCCTGCCTATCCCACTTCTGTAAAGGAGAAATAACGGATTAAACAGCCTCATAAAAGAGCTCAAAATGTATGGAAGGCTAGTATTATAAAAAATTAAATACTAAGTGATGAGTCACAAATAAAGAATTATTTTGCAGAAAAGATGTACATGACTCTGAATACCATCTCCTCCAAGGAGCTGTTTGTGCTCTGACTGAGTAGTGAAAATGAAGAACAGGTCCTTTGTGTTAGTCAAGGAAAAGACCTACCCTCTTTCAGCTCATTAAAGATGCCTATTTCTACAAAGCAGAGCAGATGCCCCATGAGACAGACACATGTTAGTATTGTAAGCAAGGCTAGCTTAGTTCAGAATGTATAAAAGTCACACCAGCTGATAAAATGCTTTGTTTTTAAAGAACAAAGTTAATGTTTTTGCACTATTACAAATTATTCAGATTTTTAAAAAAGAGTTACAAAGTACCTCTCTGGAGTATGGCAGTTTGGTCACCCTCATTTCACAGCTCCTTTCATCGATGGTAAAACGGCACCAGAGATACCTCCTTAGAATCTATTTCTTTAATGAATTAAACTTGTGGTTCACTGAGCTTTGTCTTTTCCTTCCTTCTGCTCTTCCCCTCTTCCATATGTGTGTGAACTGTTCTCTATCCCTTCTGAAGGTCTAATCCAAACTAGGTTTTAGTCAATGGGAGCATTCTCATAGCTCTCAGATCATCTTAGGTAACCTCACAAAACTCAAAATCATCTCTACAGAACTTCTCTTGAGCACAAGAATATCAAATGCAATAAACAGAGGCTTTGGGATTCCAGCATCACAACTCCTTTTACTGAAAATATTTTGGAAATTAATTTCAAGCTGGCAAGCATTGTGAAACACAAACAGCTAAAATTGGCCAATCTACTATTCAGATAAAAGTGAAATATTGCACTTGTGTTGTTCCTGCTCCTGCAGAGATTAAGCTTTTTTCTATTGAACTGTTTGTTGTTCAGTATTTTAATTTACAATATGAACTGCACCAACATTCTGAAAGAAAGATCCAAAGAACATTCCTTTCTGTGTCTTTTTAATGAAATAAAACTTTCCAAGAAACACTAAAATACATAGGAACTAAGAAAGTTCCACTGCACTCAGCATCAACGATTCCTACTGGACAATTTCACTTGCAATGAAATTTAACCTTGTTCTTTATACTTAACACTCCTAATTTTAAATAATTTGCATATCATTTTGTCATTGCAATCTTTGCTGAGTACAGGACCATTATCTGTCACTAGCTGTGAAATAAATAACTGCTTCTGAGTTGTATAGTCTGACTATATTTTACATATAAAAAAGAAATACAACTGAAAAAAAAGACCTGCATTTAAATGTATGTAGAAGGTACGACATCCCAGCTGGAAACTGGATTTGATGGTAAGTACCAGTGATGGACTGTTTCCTGTGGAGGATATCAGAACGTAATAGAGTAGCAGCTGAAACACCACTTCCAGTAACACATTATACTAGCTTCATTTATCTGTTCAATGAATAGGAAATCTACTTAAGCCATAGTGCCAAGATATGCTATTCGTTTTGCCTCAAATGCATTTTTCACATTGCCATAATACTAATGGAAAATGTGTAGTAAACAACAAAAAAATGTATTTCATCTCACAGAACACTTAATTCATGCAGTGAAGATTTTAACTGAAGTTTCTATCATTTTAGGTATGGAAGAGCAAGTTTTTTCCTCCCAGACTTCACTAGCTCTTTAAAAATGAGGTATTCAATATGTTAAAAATACCTATAGACATCATAGTTGTCTGTCAGCAGCACATAAGGTATGCAAAATATAACTGCCTTCTATATAAGAAAGCGTCTGTCTTAAGATGTCATCAGCTTTTAAACTGGTGGCCACGCATCTCTTCATTTGCACACTCAAATTTTTGCAGAGGCCAAGAATGCTGCTTTCCAAATTCCATTGGAAAGAAATCTGATCCCAATTTACTGTGCTGTGACTGTAGTCACAGTGAAGGACACCTTCATCATTTCTGTGCTTGACCAAAGCAGCATGAGCCACGTAGCACCTGACTACCGAGTACAAGTCTACCTGGGCAGATCCAAATCATACCTGTCCACTGTTGAACCAAACCAGAAGGAAAAGCATACCAGGGGTCTTTGCCTTACGGTGCCTTTCAAGTTCTTGTTAAATATACATAATAGCATTTCTCTGGATAACAGGAAACAGGATGGTATCCAAAATTCTGTCACGAAGGTTCTCAATTTTTTATGTCTGTACTGTCCCATGCATAAATGACAGAGTTGGCCTGGACTCAGGATCACCTACAACTGCAGGCACATCTTCTCAAGTGTCATAAAATGCAGAAGGTGAAAAACTGCCTAATATCCTATATAAATAAATATTAAATTGCATTAATGTAATAAGAATGTTGAGCAGGATGAGCAATGATTTCCTAATTTGTAATCAATGAATCATGTCAGGTCAGAGGCACATTATGCGATGCTATAAATTATCAACAGTTAGACTGCTTTATATTTATGGAAACAACAAAGGCAGATGAACAATATTTGCACTTTCTGAATTTAGCAGTCTGTTTTCAGCACAACCAGAATCAAAGTATAAAAGTTCATGCAAGAGACGATTTGGGCGATAGAAGAGAACAAACAACAAATTTAGAGCTGATGGATATTTATAGGGAATAAAACATTTTGAAGTTTCCTGAGAGGGAAAGGTGTCGGAGGCAAGAGTAATACTATATTTATTTCTCAATTTTACTATCCATTCAGCTGACTTTCTTAAAAGATACATGGCTATAAAGGGCCACTCTTCTGCTATGACAGCACTCACTATGTTACATTCAGTGATGATTTGACCACAAGAAAACGTTTCTGGTACTAGTAATAAGTATTTATATAGTAAGAAAATGATGGAAAATAGCATCATATTTTACTCTTTAGGTTCATTGTTGATATCAAGCAATATTCAGAAATCTTTGTGGCCTTCAAAGTTTACTACTTCTTCAGATTTCATTTCCAATCAACAGGTTCAGGTAGTTCAAATAACAGCATTCAAGCTCCTTAGTGTGAACATTTCAGGCATGCTGCCCCGATTCACATTAAATTGTTTTATATTCAGTGCTGCATGGCTGCATTTTTTGATAGCATGGAGCGCTATGAAATAAGTTTTTGTGATTTGTGAAGGGCCCAGGCAATCAAACACAGCTTTTATGTCATTACCACTGCATAAAAGTGTATGTTCACTATAACGTTCCAGAGCTATAGGAAATGCCAAGTAAAAGAAAAACAATGTTTGATTGTTTACTCACTCCATTTATCTCACATTTATGTGAAATAAATAAAGAAGTTGTAAAGGGGCTTCAGTGGCACACTACATTTAACCCTTGCTGTTGAAAAGCTAAAACATCATAGATAAATAGCAGAACATTTCAGAGAAGTACATGCTATCCCCTTTTCCAGTACAGCCTGTCTCCCAAAACACTGCAAAAACACAGGGAGGAAAATGTTAAGAATATATATGAAGTAAATATGCAATTTTTTTTTTGTGCATTCTGCTGCAGTCAAAAAACCTGGTTTTGCTTAGGCAAATAACCATTGCTATGTGAATGTTTTGACAAATAACTGTAATTTATTCTTTAAAACTGTGGTCCGTTGCACTGGGAGGTGGGATTGTTTATCACCCCTGTTGGCAACTGCCTGGAATCCTGCAGAGTCCTTACTTAAATGGATACTTAACTGCACTTAAGCAGCATATAAATTGCATTTGGTTTTAGACAGCAGAGAAAAATGCACAGTTACTAAGTAGGTATGGCATATGTTTTCAAGTTTTTCATATGGATGATCTTTCACTCTGTAAAACTCAATGTTATGGTTAACACATACAATGGGCAAAATTTTCAAATAATCCTCAAAAAACCTGTGTAAGAAGGCAAGAGTTTGCAATCCACCAGGTGATGTGCTGTAACTCCTATGTTTAAACTCTTACCTGCAACAAACATGAGGGGAGCTACCTACACCACATTATTCTACTTAGTGTTGAGCAGAGGAGATTTCATAAGTTAAGAGCTTAGCTTATTGCAGCGAATGATGCTCTTACGCTTTTATTCAGCAAGTAAAAAAACCCAGATGTCAGCAACAGGAATTTTCTTTTTGATTTACACAATAACTTATTCTAAAATAAAGCTAATAATATTTTTAATGAAAGACTGTTAGTCAGACTGCCCTGATCACTGTTCCATTGTTACGCTCCTTGTATGACAAACTACCATTTCTGTATTAAAACAGTGATGTCACTCTCATGAGATCAGTAATCCATCAAAACTATGTATCACCTGGTACAGGGGCCAGTAACTGATGCTTCAGTCCAACTTGGAAGAAAATCTGCCTGCCCAGAGTTACCTACAGAGAGGAAGCTATTGGTAACCATAGGCAGCTGATGGTTTGGATTAAACTTAAAAACTTTTATATCTTTAAAGAAGTGTTTGCCCACTGTAATTGCTTTCTTATTGCGCACAGACAGTGCCAATTCCCTCTGGACCCTTGAGACTCAAGATTTCTCATTGAATCTAGCATTCTGTTTCATCTTTGCCTTTGTTCCTTAAATATTTGGTGATTTTAAAAAAATTATTTAAATTTCTCTTGAAATTTAGTAAAAANCAGTAACTGATGCTTCAGTCCAACTTGGAAGAAAATCTGCCTGCCCAGAGTTACCTACAGAGAGGAAGCTATTGGTAACCATAGGCAGCTGATGGTTTGGATTAAACTTAAAAACTTTTATATCTTTAAAGAAGTGTTTGCCCACTGTAATTGCTTTCTTATTGCGCACAGACAGTGCCAATTCCCTCTGGACCCTTGAGACTCAAGATTTCTCATTGAATCTAGCATTCTGTTTCATCTTTGCCTTTGTTCCTTAAATATTTGGTGATTTAAAAAAAAATTATTTTAATTTCTCTTGAAATTTAGTGAAAAACAGAGATGCATGATATACTTCACTCTGCTATTCAATAATTACTACATAACACTACTGTGTTCCAAGGTAATTATCTAATCTTAAAAACATTTCCATCTTGTCCCACTCCTTTTGAAGGTTCCCCTGCCTCCAGTGATTTTTTTTCTATGTAGCATCTATTTGTTTAACTACTCTGTGACCAGGAATGATTATAATACTGCAATAAAAGGGTTACTGTATAACATTGTTTTCTCTGTTTTTGATTACTTATATACTCCTATATATTAGGTTTATCTAAGAAAGCACAGTGGCATGGCATGTGGATCAGTTCCTCACTAATGATACCTAAACCTTTCTTCTAAGGCACTTCAGTCAAAGCCCAAAAACTGAACTGTTTTTTCTGTCATGCTCACTTCATAAAAAAGGGAATCCACTGTTGATGTTCAGCTTATTCACAAAAAAACATGATAAAATTTCAGTGAGTCCTATAAGCCTTCAATAAGAATGCAAAGAAAGCTGTTTTCTGCAAACTCCGATACCTCGCTGTGCTCAGAGTAGTAGTAAACCTATTAAGCAATACTGTTTCTAGTAAATACTTTAGGTCTCTTGACAACAGCATTAACCTTTTGCCATACTGAAAATTGCCCATTTATTTCTACTTCTTTGTTTCTGTTTTAGCCATTTTCTAATTCAATACAGTACTTTACCTTTCAGCCAAAACTATTTATTAGCTTTGGCAAGGGACGTCTTTAAATTATGTTCTCAGTCTATTATTCACTATTTGATAGACAAGATAGCATATCTCCTCCTTAAACAAAGAGATATCAGTTTCTTTGTATCAAATATAGATGTTTGCAAAATATGCTTTTTAAATTAAATTTTGCTATCTCTAATTCAATAAAAAATCCTCAATTAATTTATGAACATAATTGACAAGAACTAAATCTTAGAAAGATAACCACAACACTGAGAGAAGAGAGACAGATGCAGCTTAAAAATGTAGATTAAAAAAATCAACATAAAATATTCTGATGCTATAAATCAAGTTCCTACAGCGATAGAGGTTGACCAGAACAACAGTCCATGTGTCTTGAGAATTTGGTTCAGATGTCTGGAGATATCACAACTACGTTGCTAAGGTAACAAATGTGGTTTTTTGCTTGGAAGAATAAACAGGCATGTTAAACCAGTATAAAATCGACAAGTAATAGCTTGATGCCCTAGGGCTTTTCTAGTTTATATATGGCACTTTTGTGTAGATGCTTGATATTCATCTTTCACAGATGAGTACTCCTTTCCTTTTTCAAAGATTCCTTTAGAAATCGGTTGTGTAAAATTGAGAAATAAATAAGGATTCAGAAGAAAGAGCAAACTGGACTGTGAAGGTAGTGCTACTGTCCTAATTCACTGCTGCATCCACAAGTGAAATGCTGAGCATTTTTATCTAAAACATAGCAGAGAGGAAGTCAATGCAAAGCAACTCATGCATAAGGGACCTCTAAATCATTCTATAAATAAAATAAGGTAGAATTAGAACTGTGAATACATATTAAGAAAAACAACAAGAAAAGGATCTGATTCCATATTTAAAGTGGATTACACTAGAACCTTCCCCCTATTATGTTCTTTTTCTATGAAGTGTGACATTTCATTTGCCCGAATCTTCCTGAAAATTATATTATAAATTGCTTTATAATGGGAAGTCTAGGAGTCCAGAGAAAAATTAGTTACTTTCAGCACCCTAATCACTATCCTAATGTTTTGTCAATTAAATCAACCAGACAAGAGTTTCAACTATAAATACCTCACTTCACGTACTTAGACAATTCAGGTCTGGGATCAGATGATATTATACAGCTGCAGTTCTTTTCACTGATGTCTCATTGTTAAGTTTTATTCAGAGGAGGCAGAGGCTGAAGTACTAGAGGTTTCCATTTTACTTAAGTGCAGCTGCGCTTTTCCACTACAATCTTCTTTTGTTTTCTTCCTTCCTCCTACCCAGTGTCTAACTCCTCCCAGAGAAAGAAGCATTAAATAAAGATTCGTAGAAACTTAAACAACTTACAAGTTTGAATCAGACATTTACAGTTAACTTAGTTTAGCTCTGAGGCTTTTATTCGCTGTAAATCCAATACTTGCACTTCTGGGAAATCCTCATCTTTCCATCTACTTTCATGCAATTCAAAGATAAACCTTTTTTGGGAAGTGAGGTCAAAAGCAGACTACACAATACAATTCTCAGCACTTCCAACCTGTCCTCATGCATCACCATTGTTAAAAGAAGAGTTACTCACACTTTAATGAATAGTGTTTCAGTGCTTTCATAGGCTAATGAGCACCACTAGGTCATATTTTAATACATGATTTGCTGTCTGAGAATTCTCTTTTGGCCATGGCAGTCATTAGTGATATGGTAACAGTAGGTGACAGTATGAAATGGGTGTGGAGGAGTAAGATATGATGGAAGGGGCAGTATCTCATTGAGCTGGAGAGCGAGCAGAATAGGAGTAGCATAACCAGCTGACACAGACATTTGGAATAAATAATTAAATTGGTGAGAAGAGTATTATTTTGGATGTTGGAAAGAGGAATAGGGACCTCTGAGATAGGAGTAGTGTTGAGTTTAAGAAGAGACAGGGCTGTCATACAGGTGGAAAAGGATGGGTGGAACATGAGGTGGAAGATTGCTGAACTAAGTATTTTGTGGCAGGAGGAGGAACTTGGAGTTGATAGCAAGGGTAGTACATGGAAGTCCTATGTCCACAGAAGTGAGAAGTTACTCATTTGTGGTGCAAGAACAGTATGGACAGAAGACCCCAGGACTTCATTATGGTAACTAGAATAATTCTGACTGTGATCCAGTTCAGCAGTGGACATCATATACAAACCTACCAGGTCTCTCTCACCATCCTCTCTCTTTCAGTTCAAATGCACTTGCTTTTGCTAAAGTTCTTTCTAACTGTAATTCTTTGGGGCAGAACAATCTGAACCAAACAACTTGTACAACTGGAACACACTAGTTTGCAAGATTTCCATACTCAAAAATTTGAAAATCATCTACAATCAATCCCAATAGCTTAAAACATGAGAATAATTTGGCACAAGTATTTTTATCTGAATATATAAAACGCTGGAAATGAAATTAGTTTGAAAATGATATCTTCCTACAGTGCACATTGTTAGTCTACAAAAATAAACCGCTACTACAGGAGCACGGTTGCACATTCCTTCATATGACAAAAAGCCTTAAATAACACATAACTGATGCAAAAGTAAAGTGTGTATGCAATGAATATTAGTTTGCATACTGAGGATTTAACTTTCTGCATTCTGAATAGAACATATTTAATTTTACTAAAACTTCACTTGTTTTGCTCATCATCAGCTACTTGAGATCTGTCATGCTTATACATACATAGTGTAATATGTAGAATCATAGAATCACCAGGTTGGAAGAGACCCACCGGATCATTGAGTCCAACCATTCCTATCAAACATTAAACCATGTCCCTCAGCACCTTTTCCACCCGTGCCTTAAACACCTCCAGGGAAGGTGAATCAACCCCCTCCCTGGGCAGCCTCTGCCAGTGCCCAATGACCCTTTCTGTGAAATTTTTTTTCCTAATGTTCAAGGCAGCATTTGAAGCTGCTGCAGCCATTTTGGTAGCAGAACAAAATCTATACAAATCTAAGATAGAACGAACATATTTAATAATACACCAAGCAACTGGCCACCATACATTTTTCCCCAAAGAGAGCTGCAAGTATTCTATCAGAATCCTGACAATCGCGGTTATCAGTTGTTGTGTTCAATTATCGTATATTCAATAACTGTTCTCAAGAAAATAAACCAGGAACAATATCTACAATAGTTTAAATTAAATGTCAAGTGTTTTGTACATGAAATAACTTCCTCAACAAGCTCTCAAAGCCAACGCCCAATATTGGAGTTAGAGTGCTGCACAGACCAGCATCCTCAGATGTTAACAAGATGTTTCTTTGAAGTCTTTCAAATGCCTTGACCCCCTTCAATCAACCCTTTTTTTTCCCCTTCATGCCTCAGGAACAATCCTTCCACAAAAGAATTAACATAGTTAACATAGTTCATTGATATCTTTGATATCATCTGGTCAATTGGCTAATTCTTTTTTATTGCTTTCAAAGAGAAAAATATTTTTCGAAGAATGAAGGTAATTAGTAATATTGATAATGACAAGGATTTTGTTTCGCATTCAGAGGCTGAAACAACTTGAGATGTCCTGTTTGATTGGTGAGAGGATTGAGTAGTTTGTTTAAAACCTCTAATTAACTTCAAACCTTCACGACTGAGTAGAAACACCAAGGGGAAGAACTTGTCCCTGCACAGACATACACCACCTTATTCATAAGCTGAGAATTAACTACAGTCTTTGGGAGCTAATGGAAGTGGTAATTAGCAAAACCAAAACACAGTTCTGCACGTTTGCTCTCCCATTTTTTATTTTTTTTTTGCTATTACCTGGAGCAACTGCCCTTGCTACTAACTTCCCAACTGAAACCTTAATTATCATTAACAACCATTATGATATCAAAACATTATATAGTAATTCAAGGCTAGTAATGTGTTGTGGAAATAAAAATATGCTGATGAAACAAAGTTACTTTTATGAAAACCATTTCAACAGCTGCTGAAAATAACAAACCCTATAGTTGGAACATTGTGGATTCTTTTTAATGAGTTTTGGAAGAATGAAAAGAAAACCTTTCTCTTGGGCCGACAGGGTAGTATGTTGCATATCAGGCCACAAAGAAATACGTTTCCACACATTATTTCTACTCTCCATTTGAATAATGTCATAAATTTACTTGAAGCTTGATAACTATGAATACAACAGAGAGCTGTTTTTAATTAATTTTTTTTTCTTCTGGGACTAATGTATATAGATACTTGTATGTTAAAATTCATACTCAAGTTTCTATACATCTTACCCCTTGACCCTTGAATTACGCTGGCCTATTCCTTCAAGTACTAGGAGGTCTCAGTGCAGCTGCATCTGTAAACCAGGATGAGTTATACTGGTTGATTTGCTTACATGTTCTTTAAAAAAAAAAATTAAAAAGTCTTGTGACTGAAAGATATAGAAGCATCCTGAAGAATTATCCATGGGTTTTAAGAACAGGTCTCTTGAGGAGGTGAACAGCAAACTGGTGTGGTGAGTTGTCAGCAGTGTGACTGATCAGCCATGCTCAAATGAAGCACGTATCTAAGTTTTGGCTAAAGACGCCACTGAAAATATATGAGTACTCTCCTACAAAATGAAGCAGGTTGGCTTGGAACAGTCCCAATTTTCGAGAACAGCTTGGCTTCAGTTATGTGCTTCTGATCACAGAAATTTAAAAACAGTAAAATGCCACCTCCTTCACTCTTGGGGTTTAGAAGAAAAAAAAAAGTACTAAATGTCCCATCTATCAAAATAGTAAGAGGATTCTAAATTTTGAATAACCTTGATGCAGATGGAGAGCAACAAAACGGCTATGTCTCAGGTTTGAGAAGAAGCATCACATTACCATCACAGAGCTGACAAGAAGTGACAAACATTTGCTTCATCCTATAAGCTTGTTTAAGAACCAGGAGGGGACAAAATGTAATGTGTCTGTCACAGGCTGTTCTGGGTTCGAGTCGTAACTCACTGTCTCAAATACAGAATTCTAAAATGAAAAAAACCGGTGTGTCCATTTCTATTAAACCAGGGCAAGATGCAAACTCATTGTGATAGCCCTGTCATCCAGTCTGATCCCCAGCTCCCCAAACTTGCACAAAGAATGTTGCAATCAGCTTCAGGACGACACAAAATCTACCAGGCCCTGACAGGCATAATCCTTCGGTAAAATAGGGTTTTTTATTTGTAATGCTATCACCTGTCAACAGAAGTGATATGATGCTACATCAAGGACAACACGTGACATGATTCAGAGATAGATTTTGCTTATTAAAAAAAAGAGTTTTCTTTTGCATGAAATAATCCGATTTAGTGATTTCTGACAAGCGTTGTAATTATCTGAAGTACTTATGACAAAATGGCATAATTTGTCAATATAGCACAGATAATTGCAAGGTGACTAGTCAAAATAACTGTGATTAAACCACTTTCCAACTACTGTTTACATGATGATATAATGAGAATGACAACACATTTCAGCTAGTGACATTTAGATCTCCTGGAAATATTTCAAATGTCTTGGGAATAATTTAGATGGGAAAATGTTTTCTATATTGATTTTGTTGTTACAAAGGTGTTTAGTTCTGGTGTTTGTTTGTTTTTTTTTTCCTGTGGGCCTGTCACTAAAAGACTCAAGTCAGTTTGCCAGATTAAAAATCATGTTACAAGTACAGTTAATTTTTTTTTTTTAAATCTATTTCATATTTAATGACGTTAAGCATCAGCAACTCCATCACCTTCCTATATAAAGATCTATTTTTGTCTTTACCATGGGGCATCTACTGGGATGTCCTGGATATTTTACCAAATTCCCTGCTGTCATGTAGCATAGCAGTGATGCCCTTGATCTCTCCCTATTCCCTTTCTGCTGCAACCAGAATAGGTATAGGTTTTGGTCTTGTAAATAAGTCTTAGGTTTATAATTTTCAACACGTAAATGCTTGCAGTATGTACAGTGCAGAAGTGTTCAAGAAAGATATTCCTTTGCATACTTCCAAGCTCAATATGCAAAGATGAGATTAACTGAATCATACAGTTACCTGTTATGGTAAGGGAGTGGACTTGCTAAATCAGATGGTGTCTTTTCATTCTCCATTTCCATATTGCTTGAATGTTTAATGGCCCCATTAAAAATTAAATTAATGTTTTAGTTCTTGTGTTACACCATTTCCTCACTGATCTTGCTATGTCTTTATCTCTAGTTTAGAATCCATGTCAAGATCTTCACTCATGCATGCACCTCTAGATATTTGCATCATTGAGGCATACCTTTTCCTTTTAATAAAGAAAAAACTGAGTATTCTATTTAACCAACTGGCAAGGTAATATAAAGTTCTCTGGTGAATTAAGATATTTATGACATATTCTTTTCTCATTCATTCCTCTAGAAGGCTTCATTCTCTGAGCAAGCAGTCACAACACGTACAAAATTACAGTATTTCTTCCTCCAACATAAACTACAAACCCAAATTGAGTTTCCACAAAGCTATAATTAGTTTGCTGTTTTGAACCTAATCTCTAGTCCACAGTCTTCCTACTGTTTTAAAATATATTTTAATAAAGTTCTAATAAGTAATGTAATATTTGTATTTGCTTGTGGGAAACATGAAATATTATGACCAGAACTCTTGTGTTAGTTGTGCATGCAACTAGTATATCAAATTAAAAAAAAAAAAGCATGTAAGGACTCACAAATGCATGCTATGTATAAACAGTTTATATCAGACATACTGATCCAAACACAGCATCATTTAACAGACCTTCAGATGATCTATTAAGCACGCTTATTGAACCCCCACAGACCTGACAGACTCATGAGCCTGTAAAAGAGATATCACCACCAGAATGCACCTGTGAACTTGGACAATATACATTAGATAATTTTAATAGCAACTTGAGAGTCAATGTCTTCTAACATTTCAGTAATGCTGGCTAGTATTATAGTAAAAATAACATTCTTGAACACAGTTTTCTTCCCCCACCCCAGAAGAAACTATTATTTACTTTCTTCTTCTGAGCACATAATCAGAAATACGTTCCTAGTGTGACATGGTTAATGGTTTGTTTCCTTGTATATTCATCCAAAGATGTTTGATATACATTTAAAAAAAAGCTGTGTGCAAAGGCTGTGTGCATCTGAGAAATAGATGCTTTGCCATGGTGCCTCTTGGAGAAGAACATGAGAAAGACACAGAAGCATCCCCTTTGATGTCAAACACAACTTTCAAAAGGTACATAGAGGAGATTGTTCTGGGAAGGACTAATGAGTAACTATTAATTTCAGGATCTCAGCTGCCAGTGTGCCAGTGTGGCTGCTCCAGGAACTCTTATGTGATCTAAAAGTCAAAATAGTGCTCTTAAACTGGATTTGAAAACAACTATTATGATCAGATAGCAGGTTTATATTTGGATTTTATGCCAATACAAAAAGCCGAGACAGAAATAATGGAATAACTTAGAATTATCTAAGTTGGCAGATGAAGTTTTTCAAGCACCCTACTCTAAAAAGTCAGTCTTGGAATCTCTAATATTTGAAAATAGGTAAAGGGCTACAGGAATAGAAAAGAGAACATCCAAAGAATTGTTGGTCCTGTCTTCCTAACCCTGGAATCCATAGAAAACAAACAATAAAACAAGCACTTTATCAAACGATGAACCAGTATTTCTGAAGGCGTGTATAAACAAGTAGCATTCACTTGGCAAGAAAAAAACTGCACTAAACCGTTACAGTGTTTTCTTGATACTAATAATAAATTTCCATTTCAAAAGAACATTTCTCATAAGAAAAAAAATAAACTTGAATATAAAGTAAGGAATACCTGTTGGTAAGTTTTCCAACAGCTAATTCATTATCACTATTTAATTTTATCTCATCTCTGCCCTAAATTTTTTGATCTTCAGCTTCCATTTGTAATACCTGTCTCTGCTAGATTGAAGGCATATCTGCTAGGCACTTGCTACTACACTGACATATAGGGAAAAATCTGATCAACATCTTGTGTTTGATAAACACTTCAAGACTTAGGTTCTTGGATGTTTTCCCTATGAATTGCATTTTCCCTTTAATCTTTCCCTTTAATCATTCTTTATTCAACCTGCTGAGCTTCTCTATATTTATAACATTCAACCTGAATTGTGGACACTGGAAACGAACACACTGCAGAGAGAAGTATTGACATAGAGAGCTTGAACAGGAATAAAAACTTATTAGGAGTCTGAAAGAGCAGGTGCCTGTGTTCAAAGCCCACCATCATTTGAAACTCAAAGACACAATGGATTAAGAAAAGCTCTGTTCAGCTCTTTATTCCATATGAAGATAGCTTATATCTTACCTTAGCTGCGTCCAACAGTATTGAGCCAGTTAACAGTATTTCCTTCGTATTAGCGTCTTCCCACCGACACTAGTTCATGGTCTGACCCCATCACAGCAAAGGCTAAAATCCCAGACTAAGTGAATACAGATATTAAATTATTCCTGCTACTTGCAGTTAATTCATCACTATCATTTCAAGGACATCATTTAGGGCTACAGCTGGCTAATACCTTATTAATTCAGTTTAAAATCACGTGGCATTCAATAAGTTTAAGTTCTGGTACCTTGCTGGCTGCACTTTTTGTGTTTTAGTCTCTGACTCTGTTACAGAGGTAGATGTTCAGATGAGTTTAAATGAGCATGTAAAGATGCACTATTAGGACTTTGTCCAGCGGTGGGCCAACAAAAGAGGAAAACAACACAAAACAGTAATTTACAAACGTCTTTGATAATGGTGTTTAATCATTGTTTGTTTTTAATGTTAGGGGTGAGGAAGATGAGACTGTGAAACGTTCCTTCTCCACTTTTTTTAGCTTTCTTCCTAGCACTATATTTCCTTATTAAAAGATATTGTTGCTTCTTAATTCTTCTCTCTGTAGTATAAGTACTTCCCTCATTTCTAGCTCCTGTACACTTTTTACAGAAACACGTAAATCTCTTCAAGTTTCAGAAGAATTTTTCTTTATCCGTGGTTGGATAATGGGATTACTAAGGTAGATCAGCCAAAATAAATTTCTTTAGTCTCAAGTGGAATAAATAGGTTGGTCATGGCTTTTGGTTCGCTATCCTGGTCAACTAAGTAATGTTACAATGCAGCAGACCCTTTTTTATACAGAAAACCAATCTAGCATGAAGTGCTTTGAAGTTGGTTGCTTACAGTACCTGAAAAGGAATGTACTTAAAGTCTACTTATTTATTTATTAGGCAGATATGGAATTATGTGCAAGCAAAAGTAAATGAAAAATCAACGAATAAAGCAATCTAGAAACTATATTTAGGAGGTTAAATGCCCACACCTTGTCTGCAGAGACTGCATGCACAAATATGGGAGGAATGAGAACACGTCATTGTCCCAAACTGAATGTCACCATTTTATTGTTTTCTTTCAATCTTCCTTAAAGTCTTTGGAAATCTGTAAATAACAGCAAAACATATTCTGTTTGTGCCAGTTTCAAGGAAGATTGATGTACAATCTCCTGCTCTAAATACAGTACTGAGATGTCACAAACCTGTGTGGGGCCATCATTTTTAAAAGTAGTATAGAAACAGTGCTGTAATCATTCAAAATTACACTGAACTCTATAGTCCTCTATTACAGTAATTTTTCAATACAACATCCCATCCCCACTTTTAAAGCACAGTTGCACTCAGAAGATCATAACAGGCCTTGGATAATAGGAATATCACTAGTTACTGTAATCCCTCTGACACGAGCTTGCCTAGCAGTAGCCAGAGTATCCTCCCATTAACTTTCTATTATATTTAGCTTCATTTTTGTCACTGCTGTGCTATTACTGTCAATATGATTCACTGCAAAAAACAGCACCTGTAGTTTGTGGTAAGGCATCAGCTAAACAAAAAGGAAAAAAGAATGCCATACTCAAATTCTCATCATAAACCAGAAAAGGCAGTGTCCAGGGGACAGGAGAAATGCATAGTCTCACATTAAAATAAATGACTTGAGCACTCTGTTTAGGAAGACAACATGCAAGATACAAAACAATTAATCTTCTGCATAGAAGTGAATCACATAACTGACCCCTTGGATTTCTATCAGTAAATGAAGTGATAAAGTAAACGTCTAGCCAAAAAAAAAAAAAAATATCTCTCTTTCCTCAAATGCAGACATTGAATGAATTTTATTTTATATATATTTTCATCTCCTGGCAATTGATTTAGTAGATTTTATGTTTTCAACCATAATAGACTCTAATCTCTATCATTGACTCTGTTGAAAGCACTCATCAGTACAGTGAATTAGTTCATTGCTCCATGTGTCACTTCTACCTACTACAACATAAAAAGGCCTTTATTCTGATGACGATTTAATGAGTGGGGATGAGAAGTGCAGTGTGTATTTTTCATATTCAAATTCACTTCTTGAAACATATTTTTTAAACAGGTGGTCGAGGATTAGTGAGTATGTTTCTTAAATAATGTTTATATGCTGTACATAACAATACAACGACAAATAGAAAAGAAATGAAAGTTAAATCGAGTTCTGAGAAAAATGCTTCTTTTATCAGTCTGCAAGAGACTGTGTTACCTGTGAGATTATGCTGGTTCTAAAAATAAGAAATATAACACTGAATGGGAATGCAAGAATTTTTCTGCTTATGTATTTTCAACACCATAAACTAGCAGTTTGCATTAAAATCCAGGTGGATTGGAAGGTGATAGATGTACCTTCTTGCTTCTTTTTCTCACATAGCCCATTCCTTCCATATATCTTATTGATTTGAAATGGTTTCATTTTTGCTGGTAATAGCAAGAAATAGTAGACTGGGAATGCAAATTTGTCTTGTAGCCTGAGAGGTCTATTGAAAAACATTTGACTAGGACTCATTCAACTTCATTTTTATACAATTTCCCCACATGGTCACTCCAAGCCTACTAGCCCGTTACTCAAGTGCATGCCAACCTGATGCAAACATGGTTTTACTGACTTAGGGCACAGCCACAATTTAGAACAGCTGACAAGCCGTTGACAGAAATGGGCATATATTCATGTAAACCCCAACTATGTATAAATCATTTTTACAAGTAAAGAGAATAAAAGTTGAAAATGTACACTTGCTAAAGGAATAAGCTGTATTTATTCAGTCCACCTCACATGGATGAAAGACTGAATTCTGTATTTTAAATGGTACATTTAACACTCATATTTAAGATGGACATACTTTCAAGAAGGAATTGGCCTCAAGCTCCGCCAAGGGAGGTTCAGGCTCAACATAAGGAAAAAATTCTTCACAGGACGGGTCATTAGGCACTGGAACAGGCTGCCCAGGGAGATGGTTGACTCACATTCCCTGGAGGTGTTTAAGGTGCAGGTGGGTGAGGTACTGAGGGACGTGGTTTAGAGATTGGTGGGAATGGTTGGACTTGATCATCTGGTGGGTCACTTCCAACCTGGAGATTCTATGATTCTTCTCATTTACGAGACACGTGTTCTTTGGGTCAAACCCATGTTCTCCTTTTATAAGACTTAGAATATTATGGGCACTACTGAAAATTTATATAAAAAAACAAAAAAAAAATTTCCTTGGAAGAGACTTGATGTAGAATAAATTGAGAAATTCTATGTATACAAACGAGTGTTATACTAAATGCAGAAATGTGAAGGTATTTCATTCAAATTCTTCCCTTACAGCTTGACTCAGCTGGGGCAAGCATGTATGAGGGAAACAAATACAGATGCTGTACATGTTCAAGTTTTAATTTTCCTTTTCTGCAACTACATGGATAAATGCCACGATAACATATAAAACAAGTATGATGATAAATAACTTCTCTCTAAATACTAAGGAAGAAATTATTTAAAACTTCTGCAGACTTGTAAAGTTCAACTTTTAAAAATTATTTTTTTTCAGCTGCAGTCTTCATGAATGCACGCTTACATATTTGCATGCAAATCACATAGGTAGACAGCAACAGACTGTTTACACTAATACTACCTATTTGTACCTACATGTTGCTGAGAGAGGTTGTAGAATTTCCCTCCTTGTAGACATTTCAAAATCGATCTGGGCCTGATCCTAGTTAATCAACTCTAGGTGTCTGTCTGAGCAGGGGGCTGGACAATATGACCCTTTCAACCATTCTGTGATTAGGTATATGTAAATACGGTTATATCAACAAATATCACACTCATTATTAAGACAGCCACTCATATAGCCACACGATTTAGTTAAAAGTGGAGCAGTAATGAAAATTTCAGTTGTTTGGTGTTCTTTTGATATGAATTCAAGATTTACCAAAATCCTAAAATACACTTATAATACCAAAGGCTCTTTCAAGATAGGTTCTGGGTAAGATTCAGCTAAATATTTCCTTAAAGATAGATCTCACAGGTAGGATAAAAGAGAACTTACTTGCACTATTCACATAGTGGAAATTAATTTCACATATACACATTTCTTTGTCAAATATTCCCATATATATTTGTGCCTGTGTTCCTCCTCAGTTTATATTAGTCATTACATGATAACATACAGCCACTTTAGCATGCAAATATGAGAACTAGAAACTTAAATGGGAAATTAAATATTAAAAATTTGGTTCATATGTAAATCCCATCACTCAATGTCATAGTTTGCTTCATTCCATTCACCTTGCATGTCTCTTTCCTCTCCCTCTGTAGCTATTTTAACCATTAATCACACAAAAGACATTTCTATTACTAATCCACACTATTTCCAGTCGAAACAAAGAAAACACAGTAGCTGCTATTGATCTATGTTTTAGTAAAATATTTGATGTCCCAAGGAAAAATACTAGCAAAATATTATAAGTTAGATCAAGAAATAATTACAACTAGAATGTAAAAAGGGAATGACAACAGAAAATATCAGCCTTAGAAAAGGTTGAAGAGACTTTATTCCCCAAGGGTCACTTTTGGACCCACCTCACTCTTAAGGAGGATTCTTTTTAATAAAAATAAAGACTGTCCTAAGCAAATCTGCTGATGAAAAAAGTCAGAAGATTTCATCAATGCAGAAAAAGCTCAGCATATCATACAAAAGAACTAGATAACCTTGAGGACTCACGTAACAGACAGAATGAAGTTCAGTAGTGCAAGAAAGTCAAGGCTAGAGGATTGGAAACTATTAACAAAAGCATCTACTAGGGTTGAAAGATCGTGAAATAGAAAATATGAAAGAGCAAAATGTTTGGTGCCACATGGTTAGGAATGGGATAACCAAATGTAATTCTAGGACACACCAGTTGGGAAGGTTTGACCTGAAGAATCTCAGGAGTCATACAGAACTATTAGCTTTATTCAACCTCTGTATAATTCATCACGTGTATTCAAGGAACAGTACTGCAAACTGAAACTAAATGAAGAGCTGAGTTCCCTGATTGATCAAGAAAATGGATTCTCAGCTTGAGGGAAAATGACCAGACTGATTTACTTTGAAGGTGGGCTGAAATCCCATAGTAAAAAGCCAAAGCACAACTAGGTTTCAGAGAAGAGTTCAGGAGACAACCTTTTACATAGTTTGGTTCTTGTAACAGAAATTTTAAACTTGTTTCCACTTATGGGAGTGAAAAGTAATTGCCTTTGAGGTACGGGCTTGCAGATATGGAATACATAACAGCAGAAAGCTTTATTATCTGCTTATATCAGCTAGCAAATGAAATGATTTCTATAGCGTATCTGTAAAACAAGTAACTTATGACACCTTGTTTTTCTTTACATTTCTTACTGTGTTGTTTTTATAACACATCAAAGATCTCTCATTACAGTTACATCAACAAAGAAGCCCATCACCATACCAGCATATTACACCCAATTATAGAACCTGAGCTACTTTGTTAAGGTATTCATTAACCTTTTCAGAACTTATAATAAGAAATCTAATCAAATAGAGGTGGGTAAGGTGCATTCTGAAATGAGAACTCTTGTCATGTATAGTAAATTTTAATACACTGACTTTTCTTAAATTAGCTAGTTTTATTAAATTGCATGAGGTGAATTTCTTTTAATCAGCACTAGCTGTACAAAACAGGAATTATTCTGCACTGTAAAAATAATATATATTGTCTGGAATGAGCGTTGCAGACTATTTTGACTTCTATTCAAATTAAAGGCATAGCATTTATTAAATTTATTCTTTTTAATTTTGTGCCAGGTGAATTTGCATTCTTAAAATAATTGCATAAGCAATTATGAATAGAACTAATTAATTTCTTTAGCATTTATCATTCTAGAAGCACATAACATGCTTAAAAATAAGTAGAAACTGAAATGGCCGACAGTTTATAGAGCAATTTCACCAAAATAATCAGTAGCTACCTTACGATACTATTTCAGTACATAGTCCTTGTAAGAGTAGATTGCATATGAGATGAAGCCAGCTGGTAGGGGAATGTGTTGTACTGTCTGAGGCCTATAAACCTAGAAAAATCCTCCCATGAAATTCAGTCTGGTTATGAAAGTCCGAGAAAGAGCTCTTGGATAGCTGAATGCAGCAGCTAATTAGATCAGTGCCCTGAAAGATGTGACAACTGGGATCTAGTCCCTTTACTAATGAAAATGTAAATATTCTGTATGACGTGAAACAGTTTCAAAAGGAAAGACTAAGAGAGACCTCAGAACACTTTATAGATTGACATTTTTGAAATACACTCGGGATAACAATTATTTTGAACCTTTGCTCTGAAAGATGTTGGGAGAATTTGAGCCTGCCTGTTATTTCCAAGAAGAGTTTCTATCCTAACTGCTAAAAAGTATTTTGCAAATGTGAATCTTCATTGTGAATCTGGCCTTTTGCTTTTATTTCTCTTTGATCTTTTTTCCCCTCCCTGTCATTTGTCCAAATATTATGTTTCACACATTAAATTTTCTTTCCTAAGACACACTTAACTTACTAACTTGAACTATTTTAGGTTATTTTTTCAGACATCATTAGAATTTCAATTTTCGAGAACACCTTTAACTCCTCCTTCCTCTGGATCCCATACATATCTCCAGTACATAATTCCTAGGTGTGGGAGGACTCAGATGGAGGCAGAGTACGTGTACTTTGGGCTTAATCAAAAAAATGCCAATATGCACATTTCAGCCAGGATATGCTTGTTCTTTTCACAAAGTTTTTTTTCTTTTCCTATCTGACTTCTCCCTCTTTTAGGGAGTTTAGTGATTTCAGCAATATGGAATTTAGATGATATTCACACCTTGTTCTCAATGCTATTTGGAAGTTGCAAGGTGATACTTCAAGAGCTGTTGCACAAAATCAAGTTGGTGTGAAAAAGTTTACAATTGTGCACAAAATAGTTAATCAGATTTCAACTTCTAAGCACTGTTAACACTCAACCTTTCATCTTGTGCACTGACAACAGGCTCTCTAAATTTTGATGTACTTCTAGCAAGATTCATAGTAAATATGTAATATTTAGATTACAATATCAGTTGATAAAAGTCTGTTAGTGCTGTACTTGCCCTATTATGTAGATAGAAGACAATAAATGGAGATTTTTATGAAATATATAACATTTACTTGCCATAAGTTTGGCAAGTTGCATTCTACCTCCTCTTATATCAAATTCTTATAACCTATCTCAATGATAACAGCCGGTTAATCATCACTAATTATTCAAGGGATTATTTCATATGCATAATTACAGTTTTTGGTTCACCAATTCCCTGTAAAATATTGGTCTATAAAAGCTCCTGTTAACCTGACCTTGCTGTAAAATACATTATTAAATGACCAAAGCCATTAGTGAAGAAAACTAAAGGCCGATGTGTGAAGGACAGAGGCAGCTACCTCCATATTTAAATTTCTCTCTTACTAGATTAAAGCGTATATGAAGCCAAGGTCAATTAACTGACTACTTCCCGATTCTCATCAGTAGTATTCTTGGATAACTGAGCAGTAGCAATCTTGGAGTTGAACGAATATAAAGTTGGATGTGTGGAAACAAGTAAGAAATCGTCACTTGTATCTGTACAATTTCACTCCAAGTGCTGAACTTAAAGATTGTCTGAATGAAGAGACTACTGAACAATTCAGAAATATAGGAGGTTATTTAAAAGCTAGGAAGTGAAAGTGAGCTATAGGAAGTAAAGGAAAATAATGTTGTTCCAACTCTAAATATAATATATATCTATTAGAGGCTAATTCAGTAAAATGCTCTTTCATAAAAGTCTGTCTTCTATTTTGGGTAATTGTGGAGGAACCTAGGAAAGCCTACTAGTGACATTTCTACCAGCAAACCACATCAAAGCATTTCCCTACATGCAACTCTGGTTTTGGAGCTGTGTAATTTTTTTATAAGGATACTGATTTTTATACAGATTTAGGCATTGTTGAAGGTTAGAAAAATGAATTGAAACAAAGAAAAATAACAAGAGCACGAAAAAGAAAATAACATCTGAAACGTAAGCCTAATGCTTAACCCCCAAATTGATCAAAAGAATATAAAAGAGAGGATCACTCAGAAAGGAATGAGGAAAGAATTATTTACATTGATATAGCTTGTAATAATTTTGATTTTAAATGTAGTTCTGTTATTTCAAACATAGGGCCTCTGGGCAAAGAAAAAGCATTACTCAAAGCATCCTTTTCTTCTCTTGTTCTCTCTACAAACTCTTTTGACTGCGTCAACAAATTCTTTTGACTACATCCTCCACTGAACAAATGTTCTGCAGTGTTCAACACCATCAAAAAGAAAATGAAAGACAAAGGTGAAATCCTTTCCTTTCAACGCACTTGAACTGCAGCTTTGCTTATGGAAGTTGTCAGTTTTCCCCCCTCTCACAGTGCTGTCTGCCTGCCTGACCTATCACTCCCTCATGTCCGAAAGCTGTGTTTCCAGTCCCTGGTGATTTTTAGAACTCCTTACCATCTTGCTCTTTTCTATGAAATAAGGAAAGATTAAAAATTCACAGTGAGCTCATGTGTAGAAGAGAAACAGTTCAGTGCTGTTTTGATTCTTACATGAAATATTGCAACTCAATTACTTGCAAAACTGAAAGAAGAAATATTTCTACACAGATCAAGTTGTTTCTTAAAGAAACGATTCATACTGATTTAAAAAAAGTTCTAAAAAATGCAAAATCTGCCAGGTGGTAGCTCAAGGGATAAAAAATAATTATAAACAGGAAGGTTTAGGGTTGGGGTTTTGTTTGAATGTTAATTAAAGTTGAAGTAGAAAAGCAGTATACTTTTTGAGAGACTTAAGGATGGTCTTCTAAACAGAACAGTTATGAAAAAATTAGCCTTCAGTTTTGCTATTAACGTTGAGGTTTAGTGGACAAAACCTGCACTGAATGGTAGTGGATGGATAGAAGGACTGTATTTGAATAAATTTTTGAAATTGGTATCTGCAGCAAATGTGCTGACTGTAACCCTCTAAGAAGTCTTACATAGCTGTATGATCCAAGTTGAATCTGGAGATTGTCATGAAAGTTAGTCCTGCTTTCATGAAGTAATTTGAAGTTAAAAACACCTTATCAAAGGTCTATATTAGGAGTCAGTTCCATATACCCTATTAATATACAACACAAATGTTCTCAGCATCACAAATGATGTTCCACAAGCAAAATTCTGTCTGGAACACCAAATATGTTCCAGGAGAACAAGTAGATTATATAAACTCTCCTCCCCCCCAACAGAATGAAAAGGTAAATTCTTTGCAGTAAATTATTTGATTCTCCTTTCCCGGTCATACATCTCTGAATACGTCACATAAACTTTAATTCAGCCAATAACTTGGGTAAAATGCAGGCTACTAATGCAGTACTGGAAGACGTGAGTTCTACTGGCAGAGCTATGTGAAAGGACTTTGGTCTTCACAAATCAGATATCTGCAAGTCAGCAATTGTACCGGGAGAATTGCCAATAAAATTACTTGGTAGATGGGTTCAAGTCAGAGCCAGTAGGGCACAGTGATGGCTTTTAGATTTGTGATAAGTGACTGAAGTTATGTAGAAGCTGAAGACATACATGGGAAGCATGGTGTGAACATAAATGAGTATGATACTAGTTTTAATTTTTTACCACACTAACTTAAAGCATCTTAAGTTTTAATGGAAAGCTGGAATTGCTGTATGTTGTCACAGATGACAGCTTACGTCAAATGTGCTATTTTAAGAGGCTAAGGAAACCAAGAAGAGCTGAAGAGAGACTTGCTTAAGGGCTTAGAAATAAAGCAGAAAGGCTGAGGGTGCAGAACAACAGTATTGTTTACCTCGCATCTTATGGCTTATCTTCATCAGCAACTGCCTGGTTGGAGATAGGCTGGGACTTTCTCCTAACCCAGGCCAGGGTGCTGTGCTGCACTGCATATGCCAGTTTGCCTGGATGAATAATTTGGCCTTCTGGCAAAAGACAGAAAACACCTGTTTGAGGCAATATGCTCAAGCAGCAGATTTAAAGCTTCCACATCCTGATATCCGGTAAAGATTCCAAACACCTATCATGCCCTGCTGGGACTGAAAAATTAATCCCTCATAACAGATTATTGCTGGTTGTGAGGCAGAGAGAAACCTAAAAGAAACCCTTAAGAATATTGCTTCTCACTTAGTTTCACTAATAATTTACTATTTTATATAGTACAGAATTACAACTTATTAGAACAGGGAACAGGGTGGGTGGGTTTTTTAAATTTTCAATTTAAACATCTTATTTCTACTTGAAAGTAGACTTTTAAGACTCGTGTTCAGATCTAGCTGATTTTCAGAAAACTGGAAAACTAAGAACTGAAACAGAATCAAATAAAATGGAATTATTTACACAGCTCTGTCTACATGATCTGCAGCCAGAAGTCATACTGTGTCTACCTTCTAAGGTTCATATATATGTATTTTAAGTATGGTCTCAAGCAGTATTTCGCATAACTGTAGAGATGTTGGTAAATGTAAGAGAGAAGAGTCATCATTCTGTTCTGTTCCTACTCTTCCATTTGGAAAAGATTAACCTATCATTATTATCTAGAGGAATTGCTTGTCCACAGGAATGTATATGGCAGTTACTTTATGCAGAAGTGTCAATATAAGAAGCTCCTTTAATTCCATCAATGAACGAATAAGTATGTCTGAGTACTCACACATTACATACCGCTCTTTAGAAATTAAATAAAACAATTATTTCATCACCATTTGAATTTGTTTCTAATGGTCACGCTCTAGGGAAGATGAGAATTTAGCTTTAGTTTATTTTTAATGAGCTGAACATAGTTTGAAGAAAAGCATACTACAATAATACTGGATAATCTGAATGCTGCTGTATAAGTATAGAGCAGACGGGTATAGTGCTCATAAGTAAATTAAGCTTTATTACATTTTTGCTGTCTTTGCTTAAAGCATATTTGTGAATTCATAAAAATAATACCTCTGGCCAAATACACTTTTTAATTAGGCGGTGTTCAGTGATACAGAGAAATGTAATATCTGTGACTAGGCTGGTATCCAATTGCTCATGTAACTCAACATCTGCATTGTTGCTAGGGAGTATGTTCATATCTTATCTGTTTTTCACCTTGCAAAGAGTATTCCTAATGTTAATATTAAGTTTAACATGTACTTTAGATGATAACAGGTCTGTTTGCTGTTAACTATTTGTAGATAAAACATGCAGAAGTCTGTGACAACTAACTTTAAAACTACTGTAACTTCTAAAACCAATCTGGTCTGAATTTTAGAGTGGTCTGCAGAAATTGTCCTTAATTATTATTAAATAGCTACTCTTCTAATGTAAACATCACCTAATAAAAAGTCAAATAGTACAGAGAAAGCATTCAAAAAGTACTTAACCTACTACCTCAAGACTTACTTAGAATTTGGAGGGGTTTTGGTTTCATTTGGCAAAATGGCTGTTTGCTTTGTGCTCTTAAACTGTTACAGTAGCTTTAGAGCAGAGAATTGTCATACGCTCATTACAAAACCTTATTAGACTGAGAATAACCTGCAGCAGTGCAGTCCTTAATTATTTTTGAAAACCTGGTCATGCATTTATATAGAGGCATATACATGAGTTGAGCTCCACAGAATACTGAGCACTTTTACTGAGCTCCTCTGAAAATGTATACCAAGTATCACTTGCAACACTAGAATTTTTAGTTTAACCAAAACAATTAACTTGATAACATTAAGAAAATCTGAAACCATGAACATTTGTGAAGGAAAGGACTGAGAGTTGACCAGAACATCTACGACTCAATCAAAAAACCAAACAAACAAAAAAAACCCCAACAACCCTAGAAAATTGAAAGTAGTATAAAGTCTGGCAAGTAAAGCGTAATTTAGCAAGACACTCAGGAAGGACAAATGTAACCTGGAAATAAAGCGCATATTTTGAGGATAACTAATGTTCGGAACAAAACACCAAAGGATGCCACCACACCTTTTCCAACACTATCATGTTGTGTTCCTCTTAGTATCTTCAAATCAGAAACTGATGGATAAACATAGCAGAAATATCAGCGTTAACAAAATAAAATACAAGGATACATGTGTGAAATACAATGGCCTGTGGTATACAGAAGGCTAAAATAGATTATTTCACAATGCTATTGGCCCTCAAGCTGTGAAATTTCACTTCTGAATGAAGAGGAGAAACATTTTTTCCTCATATCACACAGTATCAACATGTTACACTATTTCACTTTGCAGACTTCAGTTATTTGAATTTTGAGTGACACTGCCCAATGATGTATGTACAGATTTACAGTCAATGTCTAACAAGGAAAGAACAAACACCACAGGCAAAGCAGAGTTGTTCTGATCCCAGAGCTCCCATTGCCATGTAAGCCAGAACCAGAAAGTTAATACATAATATTGACAGATTTCCACTCCAAAATAAATATTATGCCACCCAAAAGTTATGTATCTGCTTAATATTGACTGTCTGTATTCTATCACATGCTATATAAGAACATCTCACAGCTAAATTAATTGTCAAAAATGTAAATGCTTAAAAAATCCATTTGACTTTAAATCTTTTTCGTGTTTTAAGGCAGTTCCTTTGCTTTATTTGCTTTGGCTGGGCATTTGGGATTTTTAGTGGTGGTGGCTTAAGATTTTAGTCCGTTTGTTTTCACAAAGACGGGTGTTGAGAATGCTCTACTGTTGCCATTGATGAAGTACCCTCTCTATTTCATTAAAAATTAAATAAAGACCCAAGGGGCTGAAGGAAAATGGATTTTTCATTTTTCTCCCTTTTGCTCTTGAGAATGATTTATGAAGTACAAGTGCATTCACAAACTAGATACTATACCCTGGAGAAAACAAACTAGGTATTATTCAATTGTTAGTGGCTCATATTATAAATGGCCACCACCAATTTTACATTGTTTGTTGAAATCATTTTTAACCACATAACTCTCACTCAAACCATGAAAAACTGGATTAAATAACATCCCATTTATCATCCAGATAAACCTTAAAATCACGTCTTTGTTCCGTAGTTGAACCTGAAATTATACTGTCATATTTTATTCCATTCTTTAAGAGTTACAAACACGTGGAGATAATATGGTGTTAAAAAAGCTGGACATTGGCTTGACTGCCAGATTTAAGAAGCAAACAAATGCATGCAGTTAGGTAAGACTTAATACAGGATTTCAACCTTCATTTAAATCTGTATCTTTGTGTCAGTATCACCCCACAGCTTTCAAATTCCACCTCCCTTAAGCAACCTCTCTTTCCCGGTTAGGTAAATTTTACCTGAATGGGACATAGGGACACCAAAGAGTGGCACAAGAGATGCCGTAATAGGGCAGAACGTAACAGGTCAGATAAAAAAAAAAAGAAACTCAACCTGTAGCTCAGGAACCACGAGTGGAAGGGGAGAGACAAAGAGAAGGTTATAGAATATGATCTAACCTGTCAGAGTGAGACAAGGCTCAACTCAATTACTTCACTGGGTACAAGTGGATGCGTGGTCAAACATAGACATTTTCTTACCCTTGGTCAGAAAATGTTGGAAAAGAGAACAGTGAGTTAACAACAAGTTCCTTGTGAAACTGAAGAAATCCCTGACTTTTTGATTATTGAATGAAGCTTATGGTGAAGAGATCTCAGCGATCAAGTTTGCACTCAAAGGAATTCACATTTTATTGGCAGAATATATGAAAGCAAAAATGACAGAGATCCTCAACGGACTTTCAGAAAATGACCTGTAGAATTGCTTTGAATGTTAGCATCATGAAATGCAACTGTGTGTCAAGACGATCGTTTGATGTTTTGAAGATGATCATTATTGATTTTCTTAATTAAATCAACAATTACAGGTACAGTCTCTCTTTTATTGTGTTGGACCTTGTACACATCACATCAATCAAGATTTCACATGCTCAGTATCCAAACTGAGCCTTGTATCACTTGGCCATGCTGTTTTCTCAATTACATACACTTTTCCAAATGTCCACCAGGAATTCGTAACACAAATGTTCTTTTGAATGACCCATGAAGTACCTATGAAGTAAATGTGAAGAAAAGTATAAAGATGAATCCTTAGACTTGCCTAAACTGCATTTTTCATCAAAATTAATGCTGGCAGAATGACAGTTAGAATACATCCAGCAGGAGGGAGGAGGACTACTTGGTGTGACACAAAGTCATAGAGGAACTGGTATAAAATGAACCTGCACCTTGATGTATTTTTCAAGTCTTTGAAGTACTTGGAAAAGAAAAAAAAGACCTGTTCTCCTTTAACCCCCATCTCACTGTATGATTTCAGTGACAATTTGAGCATTAGTTAATATTTATAAGCCATCCCAAAAAGAAGATGATAGGTACTGCTACTTCCTAACTGTAGTAATTTAAACAGACATTGAATGCAGATTTTGTTGTTGCTATTGTCAAATGTGCAGGCAAGTTCACAAAAACCCATTTTTTTAAAATGGATCTCAGTTTAATAAACACCAGTGAAATATACCTTTAATTTGAGAAACATGGTTTAAAAATTAATGACAGCCTATATTATCTTACAGAGTTTGACTTGCCATTTTGGATAAGACTACGGACAGATAACAGCTACCCATGTATTTAAAGTTCAATAAATAGCCAGTGGCAGTAGTAGCACAAGGAACTGCAGGTAAACACAACCACTGTAGCACTTCTTTTTCATTCATCCCTAGCTGCAGAACTCCTGCAGCAAAGCTTTCAAACAGCTCACATGTATTGGAACGAAGCTGAAGATTGTAATTATCCTGCATTGGCCCTATGTAAGAGCATCTCTGAGGTTTAATTAATGAGGAGACAGAGTGCATAAAGCCTCTGTTTTTAGGAGACAAAGTGATGCAAGCCCTATCACATAAATGTTTGCTAGCTCTAGGAGCATGTGCAAGGAGTGTAGAAGGGGAAAATGATGAGATTTAACAAAGCTGCTTAACCTTGGCAAGGTTAGAGGTATTCCCACCTTCACAACATCGGGGTTTCACTGAGCTAAAGGAAGATGACACCTCTTAGCAACTATTGTTCAGTCTTGCTGTTTGGTAAACTCTGCCACATGCGAGGAGTAGGCGTTTATTTAATATAAAGGTCTGAGGATACCTACTTCGTCACACCAGGGAGGCAGCTCAAATGCAATACAATTAGCTGTCTAGAGAAGTCGTGTTCCAGAAAGGAGCAGAAATAACAGCAAGAGCCTCTTTTCTCCTATTAACAGGACAAGTCCACTGAGAACCAATCAACTCTGCCACTGCAGAGCCTGTGTGAGGATTGTTCTGCACTAATAGACTGGAAGAAAGTAAATAATGACTTTTTAGTATTCTGAAAGTTCCCTCCAAATCACAGAAGGCTCTAATAGCATAGTTACCCATTTAAAAATAATATTCACGTTTCAGTAATATGAAATGCTCAGAATGATTCATAGAGTAAGTTTCAAAGCCTTCCCATCCCCCACCACACCACAAAACAGGAAGAAGCTGTTATAAAAAATGTTTTTTTGCTTTACAAACATGATAGTTTTTGTGTAGTACCTCACCAGCTGGCCTTTAAACAATTACGGAAATAGCATTTTTAAACTGAGTACTAAATTCAATGCAGTATTTTAAGAAAGGCAATGAATTTGGGAAGGATGCAAATCACACATTTAGTGTGCTTATATTTCTTCCTCAGCAGAGGCCTAAAACAACCTTAGGCAAAGGTGAAATGGCTGCTTATGGGCGGCTGATGCAAGGGTGCACCTCAGCATTGTCTGTCTTACTTAGACTTCTTGAGAACATCAAACTCAAGCATCAGTTTGCCACTGCACATTCTGCTGAACTTCTGTGACATGCCAGCCACAGGAAAAATGCATATGTGTTTTACAAAGAGAGAAAGAAAATATGTTTAAGTAACACANATGGGTTAGTGTTTGATGGGAATGGTTGGTCTCTTCCAACCTGGTGATTCTATGATTCTACATATAATCTTGATTTATTTGTAACCACAAACTTGATAGCATTCCAGAAACTAAAGTTAGGCCCAAGAATACAAGTCCAGTGGGACAGGAGTTTATTTTGAACACAGCATACAAGAAAAGGCTAAGGCTGCTGTGCTACAAGGTCAGAGCAACACCTGGGAACAGGCTAAAAACTTTCATGGCCAGACACATTGGATTCCTAAATCAACAGACAAGTGAGTCCTTGCAGAATGGCTGCAGACACACAGTAAGATACAACATGGTCTGGTTTCAAAAGTAGATTAATAGTATTTGTAACAGACAGTTTGTTAAGAGTTTACAGCAACTGTTGAGTGTACACCACTATGTATTGTATAGTTGTCTATCATTTACCATATGTAAATGCTATTTCATACATTCTTCTCTGTGATCATATTCTTTTCACATAATATCAGAAATCTTGTCTATAGCTGATTTTCTAAAATAACCAGGCAAACAGATATTCATCTTACCACATGAAAGAATGAAGTTTATCAAGACTGGTATATTTGGAATAACTGTGCCACAAAGAATTCCTGTGGAAAACACTGGGTTATTCTAAACAGAATAGGTCCTTTTCTTTCAACCTACACTTGACTTCTGCAATTTAATTTTTCCAACAGTTCTCCACAGAGATTATATTTTCTTTCAAAGGCAGCACCTTTGACAAGTATTTTTGAAATGGTACAGGATGGCTTCAGACATGATACTGTAGTTGAACAGTCTTTTCACCTGACTGAATAGGGACACTATACAATAAAACTTCTGCTCTGCAATTCCAGAAAGGATTCATCATAGATGATGAAAACAACTTCTAAGGAAAGAAGTACTTGCTTCAATTATCAGCCACTACATTATCGCAGAAAAACAAAGAAATGGTCTGCAGTTTAAAACATCCAATTGATTATAATACGTACTGCTATGGCCTACAACTAGTTTCCAAAAAATCTGATCCTACCCAGTTCACCTATGCTTACTTTCATTCAAAGCATATTATCAGCACATTCTTTCTCCAAACTCTTAGAATAACACTGAGTGGAAGAAAGTAACAATATAAATGCAATCATGTAGAAAAGACAGCTTTCCTCAGATTTTCACAATTAAAGCATGATGTTCCATTAAGGAGACACAGAATACAATAATTAACAGCCACAGCCCATACACTCTTTCGTGCATCCTCATCTCCTCCCACGAGATTCATATACTACATTACTTTGGCATTAGGCTAGTACTCCTTAAAAGCTGGCTTTCAGCCTGGATTCTGTTGGCAATTAAACCACTATATTGTTCAGATTTATATAAGCCAAACAAGACATAAATGAAAACAAAACAAATACAAGAAAACCAATAAATCCCATTAGTTCTGTAACTCAAAATATAATTGCACAATGGGTATTAAAATATTTCACACCTCTTCTGTAAGAGAGAGCATCTAATATATCACTGCCTGCTTCAGATATGCAGGAAGCCAACAAAGCTGCAAGGAATGTGGTGCGATTACTCAATAACTTCATTAACTTTAGAAACTGCACGGAGATAAATTATACAACATAGAATATCACGTACCTCAAAATAGGTTCTATTTTTCTCACTATGTTATTAAAAGTTTTAATCACATTAAAACAGTAAAGATAACTATTCTTGGAATAAGTAGCAAGTTGATGCCTACATCTTGTGTGTCACCCAGCTGAACATGTAGCATAGATAAACAGGGCCAACAGGAGAAGGTTGGCTGCATCTGCTGACATTCATCACTCTTCTCCTCAAAACAAGGAAACCCCCTACTGGAGGAAAATTGCATTCTTCATTAAGAATGTCTGTTAAAAATCAGGTGAGTAAGGAGCTACCGCAGCATTTGTAGCTATTTGCACCCAGGCAGAGCAGTATCATCTTAATCCACATTAATTCTCTAAATAGTCTAGCTTTGTAACTTGCCTGCAAAGTTTTCTTCCTAAAGTTCCCTCAGAATCTAATTAGGGCTATCACCACTCTGCTAACCAGCACTAATCACCCATTAATGAAGTGGTGACTTGGGGCATGTGCTAGGATCTCCCTTATAGATGGTGCAGGTTTCTCTCAAGTTCTCCAAACCCTGCTCAGAGTTGAGCTGCTGTACAGCTAGCAAGCATACACACAGAGGGACAAAATGCTTTCATAAGCCTTCCCAGACAAATATCCATCGAGTTCTACACAATAGTCATTTCCTTAATGGCAGTTGCACATCATAATAGCCCATACTACACCAAAATGAAATGTATGCTCCAATACCTCATTTGATTTTCTTTCTTTTCTAAAGGGAATATAAAAAAATGTAGACATAGGACCCAATGAGCCAGTAATGCCCTAATAGAGCAATCTCAGAGTATTAAGAAATGATATCATAACAGCATCACAAATTATCATAGCACTAAATCATCACATTCAAAATGTTATGAACAGGGCTAGCTGTTACTGTCTAAGCAATAACTTGAAGTTATTTGCTCCTGGAGAAGCAATGACTGGTTCAATGTTGTTTTGGGATGAAGAGAAGCTCATCACGCAGCAGTGAAATGCGTCTTGCACAGAGCAGTCCCAGCTGCTCTCTTCACCCTTGGATCCACAATGTGCAACCAACAAAGTAAGAGAAGCTCAGCTACAGCAGGGTATGTAGTTCCTGCCATTCTCAGCAAGTGAGTTGGTGCCTTGGAACTTGTGGTTCATTTGGAAATTAGCTGCTGCACACAGAAAACTAAGCAATGATACCATTGTTAATGTGGAATTCATCAAAATGCTGCATGATGGAGTGTTTCTAACACATGGCAAGAGCTAGGGGACTATTCTTGTTCTTACTTATGCTGGGTCCAAAGTGTGGATCATGCCCTAAATCCCTGGTTTAGGAGATGCATATTAGGGAGATAACAGAAAATATTTCCTACATTTTTCAAGACTATTGTGCATATCCAGGATAAATAAAAACATCTGAATGATTTGAGAATTATAATATAATTTTATATATATTATTTTGTTGTTGTTAATAATTTTGAAAGGTCTTGTTCTAGGATGTAGGGTACAAAATTCATTCACCAAGAAGGCCTACAACATATTTTTTTTAGTACTACAGTATATGTACATGAGATTGGAAACCGTACAGTTGATCTCTGTCACAAATAGCTTATTATCCAACAAGTAAGGATAGAGATTCAATAATGGAGTACGCGAATATGCAGGGAGGATTAGAGATGGCTCTGCAGAATGCTCCAAAGTGTAGAAGCAGAAAATGGTAAAAAAACCCCAGACAATACAGAAGTATGGAACAGTATGGGGAAAGAGAAAAAGCTAAAAGGTGAAGACCTAATTGGGGAAAATATGCAAAGACGCAAAGGGTAAGCAGGGTAGATTAAATGAGATAAGAGATAAAGACAAATTATATCAGCACTTTGGAATATGCTTTTACTGCTAGGATCAGATGCAGTAAAATTCAGTGATGGCCTAGAATTGCTTAGAGAGAAAAAGTAATAATGTTTGGAGTTGTAGGAATGGAAGATTTCTCATCTGATCTCTACAGAACAATTACCAAGGAAGATGAAGGACAGGACAAGAATAAAGGAAAGACAGAATTTAACTCTATTATAGAATGGAAAAAGAAAGTCTCGGGTAAAAATGGATAGAAAAATAAAAGCAGGTAATATGTGAAGTCTCAAAAGGAAAAGTGCAGCCATCAGTGAAAATCAAGAAAAAGGTAATTGAAAAATTCAGAGAAAACATGATGAGAAGACTAGTTTTGAAAATGGAGCTGTGTGTCCACATATTTATTTTCTCTTTGTTGTTGTTTTTTTTAAGTTGGTTTTAAAGCAGCCTGTCAGAATAATCTCAAAGTGTTAAAGTACCACTTGTATGAAGAGACTGATTCACTTTTAGCATGTATATCAGAATTCTTTTTTCTATTATCCAAATAATTACCTTTTTTACAATCAAAGAAGTCATCAATACTTATTTTGTGGTATGTCTCCTCTGTCCTTCTATTTGCACCATTTCTGGAAAAAAAACTGCACCTTTTTTGCACAAAACCAAAATCCCATGTCAGTAAAGGTTTTATCTGCACTCCTCCACCCGTTTCATTTGTAAGAGTGAGACTTTTCTTGCTGTATTCTGCAAATACAGATGCTATTGTACAAAATTGATACTTTAGCCTTTTCGCGATTCTCTTTGTGATCTGTAAACCTAATGTCTCTGCAGATGCATTATGAATTGACTGATTCTGCAAGAGTATTCCTTTGTATCTTTGAATGTTTTAACTGTGCAAAAGTAAGTCCAGTTTGGAACTTTCTATCCTTTTCCTCTTTCCTCTCTGAGGAGAACATGCAATATTTTTTTTCCTCTTTAAAAAAAAGGGGGGGGTAAAAAAGCAGCCACGTTTCAACCATTAGTGTTCTCACTGAAACTGCAAAGCATTATGCTAAGTGTACCAGCATCCCTTTGACAGACACATATAAGAGTACCTACTCACTACTGTAATGGAAAAAGTTAGTGATTATATATACTGAAGTGATTGAGCCAGCAACGACTATAAGAGAGGCAGAAAAAAAGATTAATAACAAATGACAGTAAAAAACCAGATTGTTTTATGAGAAATGAATGACAAAATAGGCAGCAATACAGTACATCCTTGTCCATTGGCTGAGAATTGCTAAGGGAAGAAATAAAAAGACACAATGCCTGAATATTGGTAACAGCTTTGCTAGAAAGACTTTTAAATTAATTTCTCCCCTTATCTCCTCCAATTCACAGTGTGCAGATATGGCAGAACAGGTATTAAATCGTTGCATGTTTCTGGAAAACTCTTCCTTATTAACAATGCTGCTGTTTTAAGCATTACAGCTAAGGAGAACGCAGAACGATTTACCATAAAGCACTGCTTTTGTATGCTAAGTTAGCGTACCATTGCTACAAATTAAGTATTGCACGTTTGCATACTCCTAAACACTGAAATGTAACCCCCGCCAACACCTTTGAATAATGTTGATCCAGTTAATACACAGGGCAGGAAAACCTTTTTATCATTAAAGAAGGCAAAGCTTCAAGGTAGGGATATGACACACACTTTAGTCTAATGGCAAATATTTGCATGCAAGCAGTGTTCAGGAGTGAATAAAATGAATCAGTGAATCATTTACTATGATTCCATAAAAACCTTTCTATGTTTATTTAGACAAACATCTTGATTTTTCTGCAACAGAAAATGTGTTGGTTTAAAGAACCATCATAACACGCTGACATATCTTGGCAGTATTGATAATCCCATAGACATTTAAATTAAAGTAAAAAAGTAAAGTTTGTGAACTACCTCAAGCAGGAAATCCCACACAACTGTTGAAACTCTGCAGCCATCAGCAAAAGGCTGTTAATATCCTACTGTAAATCAACTTAATTGTTATTTATAGCAAATACTAACAAACAGAACTTGAGAAGGATATTTGAGTAAAAAAAAAAAGTCTAAAAAGTCCAAACCTTAGATTCCCTCCCCACCTCGCTGCTGATTTTGACCTCAAAATTAATTTTGAGGCAAGATCTAAGTGACTCAAGATCTGAATCAGACATTATAATTTTGGAGAAAATATTCTTTTATGAAGTACATAAAAATATATATTAAAAAGTATGTCTAAGTCACAATATCTGATTCCAAAGTACTTTCACTGTTTTACCATAAAATGTCTGACGGATACTCTATAGCCAGATGTTGGAGCTATACGCATGAGACTGAGCAGAAAAACATGATATATTACTCAGCTGTTAAAGCAAGGGGTGCATAAATTTCCGCTCTCACCTGACTCCAAGGAAAGCAAACAACCACAGCCACCACCACCAGTGGAGTCCACGATTTCTGTTGGTTTGGTCCTTTAATAAAATGTCTGAGGAGCAGCTTTAGAGATACCACAAAAATCTTGTGAGTTTCAAATTGACAATGCTAAACATCAGAATGCAAATCTTATCTATACATTTTTGTACCGATTCCCCTGCACTTATCCACCTTGGCATTGGCGTAAAACGTAGTAAATACTGTTGAGATTTAGTTTATGGTCCATCTCCCATTTGTGTTTGAACCCTATTTTGTGCATTTAGTGCACGGCATCCCTCGCTTCAACATTTTTCACAACAGGAATTTTTCAACTCCTTTCTCCTGAGCAGATGAGCTCTACACACATCCACACATGCGATGGAAACTGTGACAGCCACTAGTATGTCTGGCACCACCAGACTGTAATGAAAAATCACCTGTGCTGCTACAGCATGCAGTTCTGGATATGAACTTAGTCAACTCAGTCCACTGCATCTATTTTTTTATCAATATTTTATTTGTTAGAGTGCTTAAATTAAATCCCCACAGACAGAATAACTTATTTGGTGCACATTTGTTTCTAATGTTCTCAGGGGAATGAACAGACCTGCTTTCTTATGAACTAGAGTTCTAGCCTCTTTAACAATAACACTAAACAGATATTGGTGTTTTTCCTGAAAACATCAAGATTTGTCACTCTAGAACAAATTGTTTCTGACACAGTGTCAGAGTATTGCAGCTTGAGAAAGATTTTTGGTGAAAACAAGAGAAAAATCTGATTGCAGATAAATAAATAATTAGGCTTACCCTACTAGCTATTACTGTTAGAAAAAGTAGCTACTCCCTTCTTGTAGGAAAAATACTAATTTATATATTAAGAATACAAGAAACAGCTGAAATCAGTGATGGACTATTAAGGAATTTGGTAAACAGACTGCAAATGGTATATTTCTGATGTGGTAGCTTTATAGAATGCTTGAATATTCTGGCTCTGAATCAGCAGAACACTTAAGTGTCTTAATAGGATAATTATACCAATAAGTATAAAAGTCATTTCATTGATTTTAGTGAATATAAGTGCACGCACACTTTAAGTATTTTTCTGCATGGTGACCTTTAGTGTCCATCTAAATGAGAGCGTTTATAGCTACTCCTGATTTCAAACTGGACCTTTATATTCCAGATACGTCCATATTTTATTTTGAAAACATTGCAATAGGCTTTCTTTCGCTGTTATTTAAAAACTGAGTTTTTTTGCTGTTGCAATAAAGCAGACCAATAAGCTCAAGAGAATAGAAATAGGAATTGGGCAAAATTCATGTTGATGACACTGTATTATTAATAAATTACCTACTGTGAGCATTCTATGAATTATTAAAGAAAATAAATCCTATTTTAAAGTGTTATAGATACTAGATAATTTATAAAATGTGATCATTGAATTATAATTCAATCTTTTCCTCTGGTCTCTCTCAGTATTTCCAAATGGCTTCTAAAATGTCCATGCAGTATTATTAGGTATAGCTGTTTATATATGAATTTGAATACTCCTACTTCAGTGCACTGTTGTTAGTCTTGCTATATACCTGATGCACAGTGGGTATCCACAGAAGGATAATTGCTTATCCAGAATCTATTCTTTGCTGTGAAATGGTCCTTTGCATTGCATTTTCTAACAGGACGTACGCACATCCCCTTTTGCACCAACATTTAGAGTTATTCCTGGTCCTCACCCCTGGACAGGGAATATGTAATTGTATTTTAAAGAGAATGACAAAGGGAAAAGCAGGTAAAATGTGGAGGCGTATGTCAAGTACTCAAACAATCTTTACTAGCAAATAACCCTTCTTCTCCAAGTTCACTTCTGCTCTCTAACAGCTGACGGCTCCCAGCAGTTCTGCCATCAGATTTCTGGAAGCACTTTCTCAAAGCGCTCCAAGTAAGCAAAACCAGCAGACATGCCATGCCTAAGGCTAATTTGGGGGTGGCACAGCACTTAGCAAAGGAGTGGTGAAGTGTCCAGCATGCTGATGTCTGGATGTTGCTGCCTGAACTCTAGTAAAATGTGTGGAGACAGGTTTGAAATTCTCCATTCCTACTTACACAGTCTATAAATATGCAGAGATCCACTGGACAACTGGTGTGCAGAAACTGCAGGTTTTACACATCCTACTGATGAAAACTAAGAGTTGGGTGACTGTAGTGGGCCCACAACTTATACAGTTGAGAGAGTCTTTCTGACACTGGGGATATGAGTTTTCTACAAGGGGGTTTCTGAAGAAGTCAGGAAGAGTAATCTGACAAATCCAGCTTTCCCCAAGTTTCTGGCCCTAAGCTGCTTGACATTATAAGGAATAAGCTACCCTACCAAAACAGTTCTCCATATCCAGTGTCTATCTTAATATGTTTTTAAGTTGAAAATAAAATGCAAAAATCTCCTTAAGTATGGAAATAGAAAATACAAGGACAAGCTTTTAAGGCTTGTAAACCTACAGAGAGCTTAATGGAAAATACCGTGCACTGGAATGATCTGGTTTTATTCTAGCAAATGCAATTTCTCTTTCTTCTGCCTGCTGTATTTCAGATACAAATCAAAATAAATCTGCAGTAATTAAATTAAGAGCTTACACATGCTGTTTTGGTTTGTTTTCATACCACTTTTTCCATACTTGACACCTTCTTGTATTTTTGTCTCTCAGGTGAATTTAGTGTGTGCCACAAAGGACACTACCACCAAGACAGTGTTATGTTACCACTGTTCATGCTTTCCCAGCTATGTAAGTCCTGACCCGCAGTTACAAGTACTGAGCTACTTGGGATATTTAAAAA
>WAAB01025577.1:158949-211977 GCA_013389865.1 Piaya cayana | reverse complement strand
AAAAAAAAAAAAAAAAAAAAGACATGACTGCAATTGCAGTTTTAAAATTTAGAAAAGTACCTGCCAGAGATTAGGATGAGATCAGTCTACTTACAAAGTATTTTATCTAAGTCTCCAGAGGCAGAACTTTAGTACACTAACCCACCTGAAAGCTACGTAACAATTAGGACACAAGAAAATCACCAAAAAATCTTTCTGTGAATAGAGAGAACAGTGCTGTACAGATTGCTGCAACCAAAGAGAGATGCTAAGGATATTAATTGGGTCACTATTTTTTCTCTTAACTGTAAATAAAATCAAATTATCACTAAAAGGCATTGTTATCTATAGTCTTAAGTGAAGTTAAAAGTCGACAGTATCCTATGCTATCAAGGAACAGACAAAATGCTGTGCTCCTCTGTCTCATTGCCTCAAATCTAGAATGCAGTGAGGTTCAAACAAGCACACAAAGGTGCTTGGCAATTTAAGTGAAAGACCTTGACTTCGCCAACTTGTTACAAGTCTGTGGTAGGATTTCACAAACTAAGAGGCATCTTTGAGCCCTTGTGCATTCAAATGACTTGAGTTCCTCTAATGTCTTAATATTTCTAGCCTTGCTGCTCATTGACAGCCCAAGAAACAATATAGAACTGATTTCCTTCTGAGGAAGGCAGCAAAGTCTTCAGCCCCGGCAGTGTCTGGGGAATTGCTGCTTGGTGCCACAGGCCTCCCTTGTGTTGCAAAGCATTAAGAGTCAAAAGACAGAAGAAACAGAATGTGACCCCTTTTATGGAAGTATCAGTGAAATGCATCAGCTGGAAGATATATACTTAATCATTTGCTGCCTTTTTGATACTAGCAAAATACATCAATGTATTCAATTTTTCTAATGCTAGTAAAAACACATTTTTATATATAGTATATAGCGATCAGCTGTATTTACTGAAAAACATGTTTTATCTGTAAAATTATAGCCTACAGGCACAAACCCAAGGATATATTAATACATTAAGTACGTCTGGTCCTGGGTCAGCACTGATCTTTAGAATTACTCATTTTATATTGCCTGTTCCCAATTCACTGGTTTATAGAATTTGCTGGAAGAAGTAAGAACATCTCTGCCACATATACACATTTACTAAACTCGGAGAGATGATTAAGCTAAGTTAATACATCAGTGATTTGTAAAATGAGGCTTTAAAGACTGTAAAATAATTTGAATTGCATAAGAATATATTTATCTTAAAGGACACAACTCTGGAATATTGCAAAAAACTGTCTCCATGGTGAATTACTGAGAAATTGCATTCCTGCAATTCTATAACAGCTTCTTTTTTTTTATTTTATGCACATAATTAAAGGAGTAATAGTGTCACTGCTTGATAGTTCAAGTTATCTCTAAAAAAGTGCTTTAGTTATATCTTTAAAAACAGTATTTTGATAATATAAGGAGAAACAAGAAGAGTATGAGGTCAAAATTCAAATGCTAAGGTACACGTGTGCATGATTCATAGTACCAGACAATGTGAAAATTGTCACCTTTGCATCACGGATTTCCATTCATATCAAAAGGAGGTTTTGTTGCACAAAAGAATAAGGAATCAAGTGTACCACTGTTTACTTTTCTATATCTGAAACCTACGCTGGCTCTGTAAACGTATCTTGGAATCAGTGTGAAATATATTGCAAACATTTTTAGCCTGTGAAAGTTGGAAAAATGTCACAATGAGATGTTAACGAGACGCAAGCACAATAATTTGCCTGGCAGTTGACGGCAATGGATAATTCAGTAGATCCTACCCTACATTAAGACATCTTAGCTAAGAATAGTAAATACAGAAAGAAGTTTTACATTAATATACAAAATACACTGTAAAACAAACACTTTATGGAATTATGGGGTACAATGGAGGAACTGGGGGGGGAAGAAAAAACACGTCAAACATAGCTAAGGCTTGTAAGGTTTGACTAGCTAGCTATTCCTCCTTATTTGTAATTCTTAGCTGTTGGGTCTAGGTTTTCAAAAGTGTAAAATGGCTAGAACATTGAAGAATATCATTCTAACTAAGAAAGTTGCCATACCGAGGGAAGGTGAATACTGCTATTAGAAACCTGAATTTCTTTTTGGGAGTTTCAATGAACTTGTATTTCCTCTAAAATTAGTGGGGTTTTTTGCCTTTGATTCATCAGATTCTTTTAGAATTTAGATCGAGTCAATAAAAAAAATTCTGATGGACCCACACCCTAGCTGAAGAATCAAAGCTTACCATCAAAAAGCAGACTCCAGAGCTGGGAAACTCCAACTCATGAACATTTTTTGAAATAAAACTTTATAGGTGCCCAAGTAGGTCCACAATAAATGGAGACCAGTAAAGGAACAGCTGGTTTCTGCTGTCATAGCATAACTGTTAACCATTTTTATCTCAGTTTAAAAGTTCCGAGGACTGAATACTCACAGTGTTCTAGCTTCAGGAGCTTACCATAATGTGTTATTAACGTTTGTAAATTGCTTTCACAGCCTTTAATGAAAGTGAAAGGGATGGTACTGTTGCAAAGTATTTTTCATTGATTGCCTAGATATTCCCAGCAGTCAGTCTCCTGTCGCCCTATGGCAATATTACCAGAGAATCTTGATATGAGAACCAGTCAAAATGAACATTTAAGATCCTCAGAGAAAACCATCCACTGTATGGAGTGCAAGCTTCAAACATTTCAAATGGTACCTTTCATCTAAATAAAAACTGCAAAGTATGTTTTACCTTTTACAGCTTGTAAATCCAAATGCATCTTGAAAATATGAATGACTTAAAGATGCATTACACAAATTATCCAGGAACCACATTTCATCTTGAAGGCCTGTAATATTATCCAGACTCGGCAATGGCTATGAGCTATGCTTTGACATATATTGCATCTTCTTAAAGGACTTCATCGCAGAACCCTTCCATGACTGTAGAAGCTAGCAGGAATTTATAAAGTAGTGACATAAGATATGGTTTATGAGAGGGATGTCTAACCACGTACCTAGTATACTTAATAACGTAGATAGATCAAATTCTTTCTCCCATAGCATAAGGTTTGTTGGTGTTCAATAAAGACAATAAGCTGTCCCATAAGCAAAATAGATGTTTTTCTATGTTTACTGCAAATACAACGAACCATAAAGCACAATGCTTGCCAACCACATGGACAATAATGGTTTTTTGCTTTTAAACACAGAGGCTATAACCTGAAAGCAAACGTTCCTACTGCTCAAGACTGAGCTCCTTGTTTTGATATCAGCTATCAGTATCCACAAAGAAACAAGATATAAGTACCATGAGGAAGACAGAGATGTTCAGAGCCACACAAGGACTAAGGCAGTCTGATTTCCTGAGAAGAACCCTTGGAAAATTTCCTGCATTCACAAATTTCCTTTGGGGATCCTCCTGTGTATAAAAGGTGCAAGTTTTGACCAAAACACCTCTCCAAACATGACACATGAATTATGTATTTTTCTGTTGAATAACCTTTTAGAGTGGCCTTCCCTTAATTAGGACAATTTAAAAATCCTTTTGTTTTCTGCAAAGCCACGTATCTTCACTAGAATGTTGGGAACGTAGCTTTCTTTGAAAACTCTGTCTTTGTTAATGTTAGTCATTGGACTGAAGAATACCCTCGTATCTGTCAACAGGTTAAAAATTATTGGGGGATACAGACACACAGACATCCCACTCATACATATGTATTATTGAACACATAAGCTTTGTTTTTGTTAGAAACCACAACAAAACTTTGATTGTTTCCAGTATCAGTAGGGGTTCCATTTAAACTGCATACACAATTAGCACATTACTCATTTTAGACACCAATTCAACATAAGATTTTTTTTTAATGCCATCTACACTCATCATGATAAGGTAATTAGTCTTATAAGTAGCTAATAATTTCCAAGTTTTAGCGTTTTAAGTTGTTAACAGGTTTTGAAGAAGCAGAAAGGTTTTGAAGGTGAAAAAGTTAATTTTTTTTAACAAGCAAATATGAGAGAACCTTTAAGGCATTAAATTTGCGATATCTATCTATGGAAAGAATAGCTTTGAAATGCAATTGAAAGAAAGTTGAAGAGCAACAGACAAATCTAGTGTGCTTTTTTGAATCCTATTAAGAGTAGTTAATTTAAAGTTTAATTAATTTTTTCCTAAGATGGACCCTGTGAGTAATTAATTCTACATAAACACCTCATCTTGCCTCCATAAGCAATTTTTATTAAATTATACAAATATTTTTTGTTTCATCATCTTTTCAGAGACCAATAAAATGCGATCTGGACTAGAATGGCTCAACAATTGGATTATTCAGTCAAATTCTGTAAGATCAAATGATGCCCTGGACGGGCAATATAAGACAACTGTGCTGTAAGACACAGTTACAGGAAGACGGGATTCAGAAACCATAAAGCTAGTTGTCAAGCCTCAAGTACTTACGTTGGATACGTAACAATCTACGTATGTAAGAGCAGTTTGTGACAGTAATGGTAGAAAATATCTTAGGATTGCTTATAACAGTCAGTTACGTATGTCATCAACCCTTGGATCTGGAGGTACAACTCTCCCTCAGCAGTACGTGTGCTTTAAAGCCATAGCTACTAAACCCAGTTTCACTTAGGGTTGATAACTACCACCAGCTACTTTCTGCATAGCCTACAGCTATGGATAGTTGAGCATGCCACATTCAACACTTTTTCCCAGCTGCTTAATGATACTCTATGCAGATAGAAAAGCAACATTATAAATAGTACTCTTGAAAGAGACTCTAGGTAAGATGCATGCTTAAGAGTTCCAAACAAATTATATGACGTTGGATGTTGAAAATATGAGAAACCAACAAGTTTTCTCACCTGCTTGGTTTTTATATAAGGGGACTGAAGTGAAAGGATATCTAGGAGCCACCGAGCCTGGTCTGTACCACTAACATTAGCTTGAACAGAAATCAAACTTGGCAGAAATCTCAGAATGCAGGAAAAAAAAAGCATAAATGGGAAAAATAAGAACCGAGATCCCAATATTCTGTCTTGGTAACTGTTATCAGTGACTGCAGAGTTAGGCACTGCAGGCTACGCTTTTCAGACACAAAAAAGGCTCATGTTCTTCCAGCTGTGCCTTCCTTACATCCTTATCCCATCAAGGCTAAATCACTGTACTAGTCTTCTCTGTCACCTCTAGTCATGCCTGCCTTATTATTATTTTAATCCTAAGTGACATAGCAAAAGCCAATTTCAGGTATTTTAAAAGCATCTATTATCAACAGCAAAGGATAGCATAGCCCCAGTGGTGAAATGAGTAACTCTTAATACAGTACCTACTACAGCATTATGCACATTTGGAGAACATAAATCTAGACCGACCCAAAACTGAATTTTAAATAATTTCAGAAATGTTAATTATATTCATAAGTTCAGCATCAAGATGTTAAACAATCTTCCTAAGCAGTCCATAGTAAAGAGNAAAAAAAAAGAAATTAAACCATTAATAATTTAATTTTACTGGCTGAGTGGGTTCATGTATTCTGTTTTAGACAGCTTTTACCATATTTCCTTTTATTTGATTTCACCAGGTGTACAAAATGTTAGTCAAATCACATTAAAAATAAAATCATTACCCCAAGATTTCAGAGAGGGAGGCATAGTTGCTAAAAAGTGGATGTGAATAGTTCTCATCTAGAGGAGTAGTACACTGTTTATTAGTAATAAGTCAGAATTCACCGATTANGAAAAAAAAAGCATAAATGGGAAAAATAAGAACCGAGATCCCAATATTCTGTCTTGGTAACTGTTAGCAGTGACTGCAGAGGTAGGCACTGCAGGCTACGCTTTTCAGACACAAAAAAGGCTCATGTTCTTCCAGCTGTGCCTTCCTTACATCCTTATCCCATCAAGGCTAAATCACTGTACTAGTCTTCTCTGTCACCTCTAGTCATGCCTGCCTTATTATTATTTTAATCCTAAGTGACATAGCAAAAGCCAATTTCAGGTATTTAAAAAGCATCTATTATCAACAGCAAAGGATAGCATAGCCCCAGTGGTGAAATGAGTAACTCTTAATACAGTACCTACTACAGCATTATGCACATTTGGAGAACATAAATCTAGACCGACCCAAAACTGAATTTTAAATAATTTCAGAAATGTTAATTATATTCATAAGTTCAGCATCAAGATGTTAAACAATCTTCCTAAGCAGTCCATAGTAAAGAGAGGTGCATTTAGCGATTCCAGAACTCCTGTCCCTATTATTCATTTGTATCCTGTGGTTACATCAACAGTAAATCTCCTTAACACAAACAACCAAACTCTTGGTGTATGCAAGAACATAATAGTAGTTACTGATCCCTTAGAATTAAGATGCTTAACATGAACACATTTAGTGCTCAACAAATAATTTTTTAATGTCATTGATCCTGGATATTTTTTTTTAAAGCTACTTTCTGTTCCTTTGACGGATGTGCTATACTGCATTTCATTACTTTCTCTCCTTACCTCGTTCTTCTTTTGTTTTAGATAAGTGATGAGGCTTTCGGAAAAGATTAAGCACTGGCAAGCAAAGCAATGGTCCAAACACAGTTTTAATTGGAACCTCAAATCCTGTGGAAAAAAAAAAAGAAATTAAACCATTAATAATTTAATTTTACTGGCTGAGTGGGTTCATGTATTCTGTTTTAGACAGCTTTTACCATATTTCCTTTTATTTGATTTCACCAGGTGTACAAAATGTTAGTCAAATCACATTAAAAATAAAATCATTACCCCAAGATTTCAGAGAGGGAGGCATAGTTGCTAAAAAGTGGATGTGAATAGTTCTCATCTAGAGGAGTAGTACACTGCTTATTAGTAATAAGTCAGAATTCACCGATTAAGCCTTAAGTGTAAAAAAAAAAAAAAAGCTTCTGTTAAATCTAAAAATCTTCCCATTGCTGTATAACATTCATAGTATTGGGCTTTTTATGCTGCTGCAATACGCTCTTTGCCCCATGAATGCTTGACAGAGTACAACCATTATATAGCAATATGACTCAACGGCAACTGAGACATAATGCTAAACTATTCAAGCTTCAGGACAAAAGATAGTGAAAGAAATTTCATTTCTCTTGAGACTGGCAAAGGCTCTAAACATAAATACCTCTATAAAAGAAAACCATAAAAGCAATTTTTTAGAGTCAGAGGTTATATGTCTTAGTATTGGGCAAGTGACAACCAAATAACCAACAAAAGAAAACAACTCAGTGTATGAGTAGCTTGCTTATTTCTGAAAATTACACTCTTGCATTAGTAATCTTTACTCAGACAAACAGTATGAAAAGTCTCAGATACATCACAAAGCTCCTAATTTTTTTCTGAGAATTTCACTTTGTGTTTTAAAAGACTATAGACCCAGAATCTTAAAAGGGTATTAATATAATAATTTCAGTGGACCAGTAGTAACTTCTACCAATCCTACTCTGACCAACTAGGCTGAAATTTTCTAGGTTCTGGAAGCTAAACTGGGGAGGAGGCTGTGTTCCAGTTCCTTATTTTGCTACTATTGTACAGCAAGTCTGTGTAAATTTAATTTGGGATTACAATCAAATTTATGTATCATGACTTCAGTCACACTAGGGCACTGGAGTTCAACAGACATTTTGTAGTAGGCAACTAGATATCAGTAAGTGTGTTCAATTACATATATTGCTGTTATTTAATGCAGCAAATATATCTAAAGCCCATGTAGAAGGTGGCATTTGGAACTGCTGTAAGAGCATACATATTTACAAAAGCACCTTTTATAACGATAGTTTGGATCGGTAGTGAATTTATTTTTTAACTCTTTGTTAATTGAGGGTTGCAGGATGTGATGGGGGTTTTAAAGACTAAACTGATCTTTATGACCAGAATTGAAAGCAATATTTTTTATTGAGCTTTCTGAACATCCCATCAGAAGCATTCTTTGGATGAAGAGGAAACTTCTGGTGAAAATGAGGACAGAATGAAAATGGAAAACCTAAGGTCAAGTCTGTAGCCTGACCAGTGTTGGAGGAACTTTAAAAGTTTTCCCTAGATAGCATTTTTGTTTCTGAATTCTACTGCTAACCTAACCTACATAACTGCAAGCAATAGAAAAGCTATGGTCCATAGTCTATATTATATTTATATACGATCTATATTATTAGATTATCTAGTCTATAGTTTCCTTTAAAGAATTGTTTAGTCCAAGATACATCAATGTGTCTTGCAAAGCTGCTCAGGATGGAAAGCAGAGGCAGTTTCTTTGCATGGCATAAAGACAACATGCAAGGACAAGATTAGATCTCTCTGCATCATATCCATCTGCCCCCTTATACCCTCCCAGGAATCAGAAGCCAAGAGATCACAGCTCAGACCTACAGAAGCGGCTGTGCAAGAACCAGTGCAGACCAAGCACAGCTGAGGGAGCGTGGTTAACCTTTGCATTCAAGCAAGTCTGAGGGCAGCAATTCATGTAGGTGGCTGCATCTTGCTCCTCAGTATTTCTAGTTGCTCCTGTATTATCAAGATCTTTTCCATTACCCAGGTACGTCCACCTTCCCTCAACCCGCTAGATAACAGAGAAGAAACAGATGTCATATCTTCATCGAGTGCAAAGACAGATAGTAGGGATTCTAGAGGAAGGGTAACATGAATACTGGGAGTGGATTTCAACTTACACAGAGCTGGAACCAAAGCAGAAACAACCTACCCTGTCAGCTTGTTCCTAGCCAACAGATAATAACATACTTGTGGATTCCCAATGCGCAAAAGACAGGAAGCAACTGATACTCCACACTGGAAATTCAGCTTTAAAATTCTTTAGGGGTTTTTATAAGGCCACTTTTTCTACTGAAATTCAGAAATGGCCTTGAGGGGAAAAACAGGCTGTTTCTTCCTGAAAACAATTCTTTGTCCAAATACCACTCCTTCACTTCTCCATCAATAAATAATTTTAAACACAACTACCAGGCTTCTCTGTCTATGTTTCAAATATGTCTTGCAAACTGCAAGGTCTCCAAGCAGCACTGCTTCTTTTAGTACAAAAAACCCCATTTAAATCAGTCATTCAATGCGTAGCCATTCAAAAACATTACCAAAGTTTCGCAGGAGGCAATTTTAGAGCGTTATATTCTAAATGAGACCCAGATAGACACGAAGTCCCTACCTAATTTTAAAAATGTATTTATTTGCCTATGGAGATATAAAAATAACAAATACAAAAATAACAGCAACAACAATAACCATGATAATAGTTTTCTACTAAAGCCTGCCAGAAGCAAAAAAGTACAATATCTTATCCTCAACAGTAAAAACAAGACAAAGTAGCTGTAAGGCTGTGTCTGGAAATACGTGAACCCTTGAGGCATTCAGATTTCATGCAATGACACACAAGAACACCCTGGTTGGGATTAATGAGAATAATTATTAAGAAAAATAAAAATTGTTGAATAGCTTGACTATAAATATGCTAATTGATGCTTCAAGCACAGAAAATTCAATAAAGTGGTGAAACGTACAGCAAAATAAATCTCAAAATGATCCTCAAATTAATTCACATTCCCAGAAATGTCAGAAACGTAACTTTAAGAGAAGGGAAGAAACTTCATCTAACTAAGAAACTCAATATTTATTTAGAGAATAACCTCATTACTTGGTTTACTGCCAGCATGTTCTTTACTGCTTTAGCTGTTGTTTTACAACCATCAAAAATTGCAGCATTTGGAAGACGGCCACAATTCACCAAATTGCTATTTACTATGATATTAAATTTCTTATAAGGTTACCCTATCATGATGAATATGTGCTTAGAATAGAACAAAAGAAGAAATGACAACATCTCCACAGCATGTGTTTGTGTAAGAATATACTTGAAAGAAAGAGTGTGAGCGAGCTTGGCATGTCTTTGGGGTATGATTAAAAGCTTGTGAAATAAAATAATTCAAAAAAAAGGACAGGTCTGACTTTAACCACCACTGGGGACAAGAGATCTTTTACTGAAGACACGTCAGTCATTCACAGGTATAGCAGAAATCATACAGAAGACATTTTAAAACCTGGTGATTTAGATACAAACCCCAAACAAGAGAGACCCTGTGGGTGACATAAAAATGCCACAAAGTTTAACTAGAGTTTCATTTTCATGATAATAGTAAGCCAAAGCCTAAAAACCTACTTTCTTCCTATTGATAACATTGAATGATAAAGAAAAGTACAATTTAGGAAAAAAAAAATATAGTCTGGGAGGAGAGAGATAAAGCCCCATGCAGAATATGATCCTTTACTAAAGAAATAATCTTCCCCAGGCAGATTTCTATCTAATGCCACATCTGGGCACACTAACTCAGTTCTGTAGCAAAGGTCTGAGTTTATTCAAAGCTAATGAGATTTGTTACCTCGACTATTTTATGTTTCATATAACGCTGCCTTTTAAGTGGGTATATTTCATTAAAGATGTTCTTTCCTAAGCTGCTGAGTCTGTTCCACTTTTGTGAATTCCTTTTATTTCCTTTCTGACAGTGCTAAAAGTAGCCATCTATAGAGATACAAAGCTTATCTTTGACAATTTATTTTTAAAAAGTTATGAGATTGACCCAAGTGTGAGACCACAGTACCTGGCATATGAAACATCTTGTTAAGTGAACAGCAGAACTAGTGAAGTTTGCTTGAGAGTCTAATTTTTCCTTCTGCATGGATGCTTTGGCATCCAAGTAGTTCAGGACTGACGTTATAATTTCCAGAGTGCAAACACTGATCTTGTTTCTCTCCTGTGTGCAATAGACGATGTCTAATAAAGAACATACTCGCATTACACCCTCAATAGGAGCATACATAAAAGCTGTTGATAAGGGCTTAGTCACTGAACTCTTGACTGTTGAGAAGTACTTTGAGAAATGTCAGTTTGCAGGATCTTACTGTCTGCCAGACCTCTCTTTCTCTGTGAAATGAGTTTCAAAATAGTTTCAAGTAGATGTAAGGGATAAACTCTGTTTCCTTAGCAAAAGGGATCAAAACCATAGTGCATCACAGACATTTTTCTAACTGGAATGAATAAACTAAAAGACCAATTAAAAAAATGCATTAAACTGCCTACTATATTACAGCATGTTTAGTTGTGAGAGAGAAGTTCTAGTCCACTTGAAGTTAAAAAAAGTGGAGACGTTGACTTTAACAGAGTTAAAGTTTTTCCTTGGTTCTATATGGCCAAATATTCAGAGGATGGAATTGCAACAGCTTTTAGGCACAATTTCAGTGGGACCCAGAATTCTAAAGTCTTAGAGACTTTTAGAGACTCATCATTGGTCTCAATTAAATTGCTGAGAGCAAGAAGGAGACTTTGTTTCCCTTTCAGAGAAGCACGATGTCCAGATTATTTAAGTGCTCGCTTTTAACACTAACGCGGCTTAAATTATCAATACTGAGATACTTTGAATGGATCAGTCCTGCTACTCCTCAATAGTAATTACACATTAAGGCTTAGATTTGAATCAAAGATCCCAGATGCTTTACATTCATATTAAAATCAGTCTCCTTGTATAATAAATCTTAGAATACTTCATATTATTTATTCTCAGAGTGATATTTACTGTTTCTATAAGTCAACTTCTAGCTTCCACTTGGAGATGCTAGATTTTTTTTTAATTGTTCAAATGAATACAAAAGCAAACAGGTGATTTGTTGCACGCTTCCTTTTATGTGTTTGTATCTTCTGAAATTAGCTGCAATGGTGCTTCTGTATTAATAACAAGACCATTAGTAAAAGACTAAAGTGATTAGGAAACAGTCTTTTTGTCTTTATCAAGCATGAATGTCAGCTGAGATAGTACATAGTAGTTTAAGATGAATTCACTAGTGTGGATAGTGTCATAATTTTGACAAGATAAATAAGCACAACTCCCCGACAGAACTGAAAACTCCAAACACAGGCTTCATGCAGCTGTGGAAAGGTGTTTACAGACAAAAAATTTAGCAATAATAAAGCAGTTAAAGCTCAGAAGGCATTTTTCTAACCCATACATTCTTGATTTGCTGCACTCTCTAGAAAGACTGTCCTTAATTTGTTCTGAAATATTCTACACACCATTTTAGTGTATATTAGATCTTCAGGCTCAATTTAAGACGCATTTTCATTGTGCTTAAGGTTCTTTCCTTCCTCAGTGCTACACTATTAAGATTTTCTGTTGATTTTCCTGCCTAAATCTGTAGCCTTCAGAGAATACCAAATTCAGGATCCTTATTTCCTGAACAAATGTAGGGTTTGGCTTTTGAACACCAATCCCTTCTCTGCTAACATAATAAAGGTTAGATAAAAGCCTGCTTCACAGAACTCTCATAACTGCAGAAAAAGTGCTACTATTTTCTCTTTCTTTTTGTACTCTCCTCTCTGCAAAGTGCTTACATACTTCTATCATAGAATTATTTTCAATTTTATTACTATCAATAAATGAATGGCTTTCAATAATAAGTATTTATGTTTTGCTTAAGCTACTTCTGAAAAATAGATTTCCAACAAGTAACTGTTTATTAGTTATCCCAGTCTCTATTATTTACAGTTATGACAATCTAAACACGTAGTCACATTAGTCCCTACCCAAAAGGTCTTAGAAATACCATGTAATTACTTAGTTAAGCTTCTAATTCATTTGTTGTTAGTTTTATTCCTTTGAAATTTCCTCATTAAGTTATTGCAAGAAGCTGTGTTTGCGCAGCAAAAGAGAAAATACAAGCTCTTTATTGGATTCTTTTAATACTTCTTTTATCTTTAAACTAGCTCATTAGCATATTAATTAATTAGATATAGTACTCACTCTCCTACAATTAACTGCGGGTACCACATTCCACTGATTTAGTGTAATGCCATTTGTACTTACTCATAATATCTTCACTTAACTTTCCTCTGATATGTCAAGTATTTCAAAATTAAAACAACTAAAATTTTAACGTGTATTATTAGCAGTAAGCATGCAAGTGAACTGAACTTTGTCGAACTCCTTGATCCTAACAAATAAATACCCCAGGCTTATTAACTAAGAAATGAAACCCCGCTGACCTTGCATATTAAAAACTTATTCCTTCTCCATTTTTACGTTTATCGAGTTTCTATCTCTGCAATGGCCTATTGATATTAAAAGGTGTTTATAAAGTCATATGCACAAGATGAGTGTTTCAAGCTGGCTGCAGTCCTGTGGGAATGCACATAATGTGCATCATATTTTTTATTAGAGAAACTGAGCAGACCTGTACATATTATATTTGGTTTCATTGAGACATTGATGTGTTGGGTGATTTACAGTGCGTATGCTTTCCATTTGTTTGAAATCTCTATGACATGTAGATATTTTTGAATTAGCGATCTAAAGATTTTTTTTGATGATATAATTATGAGCTAGAGGCTGAATTTTTAGAAGGGAATTTGGTGGTAGATTTGCAATTCAAAGAAGTTATTTAAATTAACAAAAGTGCCCTAAAAGAACAGCTGTCTACCTGAGCGATCCAAGAAAATGAATGCTGAAAATAAACAGCTGCCCTGTAGAAGACTATGTGATAAAACTAATCACCCTTTGCATAATGTATTTATTTTCCTCTGTTATTATTACAGACTTGGTGAACCTTCAAAGCTATAAATATTTAAATGTAACAGACATCCCAGGCACGTGAGTTCAAATGAAAGTAGAGTTTCGGTACTCTGATCTACGGCAAATCCAGCTCTCTTAAAGAAAAGACTTCTGATCATTGCAAAACACTCAAAACATTTTTTTAAACAATTTTGTTGTTATTGTACCAACAAATCCTTTCTAAAGGACCTTTCTGTTGAAATTTTAATGTCTTCCCAACAATGCAAGGCTCGATGTCTGGACAAAGCTACCATTCTACTAGCATCATCACAAAAACTTATTACAGAGAGCAAAAGAATGGTATGTATTTAAACTTCTTAGGATAAATATCCTCAGGTATTATTCTTCAACATCGAACCTCAAAAATCAAGTCACTAATATTAACCAAGTGATGAAGACGTCCAGTAGTTGAGATATCTTAGTTATGTCTTTTCTCACTTTCAGAAAGCTAGATGCAAGCAGGTATGGTCTTTGCGCTAAAATGCCATCAACATGCCTTTTACTGTTTCAACTATCCCAACAGTCCTTACTACATGCAGCACTTTAGTCCTAACACCCTTCCAGCTTCAAGTCCTTCCAGGTCTTGTCAGCCCTGCTGCACAAGCTGCAAAAGGAGCACCTTCATTTGTTCTCAAGAATGGAACAAGCTCCTGCTCTCCAGGGGCTCAGTCTCACTCTGCAGCAAAGGCGAGGGAAACAGGCCAGGTAACTCGGACATACCCTTGCCTAAGTGTAATGCACAGTCCCCACAGAGCCAACTCAACAGTTCTGTCATTTGTCAGACTTAGCATTTTGCTTGCATCCATATAAAAGTCTCTATCAGAACAAACAGCTGCAAGTTTCACTGGCCAGAAAGACCATGATAAGCAAATATATAGTATTTACTCTACTCCCAATACTAAACTGGACAGTTTCAGTTTATGCTAATTTATTAAGGTGAAGACCTGCCTATTATCAAGTCAGTCCATTGCCTCTTTCAAATCCATCCATGAAAAAGCAATTGTAGCTCTCACTTGCCCAGATGCAGAGAAGCAGGAATGTGCAAGGAGCAGTCTTGCTTGATTCTGCCATGAGGGATGCACTTTCAGACTAACCCCTATAAAAAGCAAGGAAAGTAAACAGAAGTGTTTCAATGAGTCAGCAGAGGCAGTAGTCTGAAAAGGAGAACACCAAATGTGCCATACAACAGGTTTACCTTTGAGGGCTCTAAAAGATATTTGTCTTGTTGAAGAATGTATTCATGCATTTACTCCTTCAAAGCAGGCTGAGAGGATCCAGTTCCCACCAAAGTCAAGAGGAGTCTTTCCACTCATTTTAATGAGAGTTGCAGTGTGGGCCCTCAATGAGACCAGCATTTCTTTACTTTCTTTTAAAAAAATGTATAAATTCAAAAATTGCCTTCCACAGCTGTCTGGAAGGATGCAAAGAAGATTAGCAACAATATTCTGAACTAGCTTAACCTAAAGAGAATATATTTATTCAAAAAGGTCTCAGCACACCCAGATGTACTACATGTTATGAATATTCAGTACAGCCCCCTCCTCCAGAAGCCACTCTCTGCAAGACTATTTTTACTAAAAGCCATTTTGATGTGACATATAGAAAAGACTTTCTACACAAAATAGGATTCACTGGAAGTACTTTCTAATGAAATTTTTATATTATGTAAGCTAGCCTGCCTGCACTCCTTTGGCTTATCCTCCATTTGCTGCTATAATACATTCTACTGTTAAAAAAAGCACCTTAAGAAAGGATCAGCATGGTCATCCTTAAGTCCATGTATTTGAATATGCTATTCAAAATAGGAAATGACACAGCAATTTCTCAAAAGACTTAAATTACTACCCTCACTGTGCCATCAAATTTGTTATGCATTCTTTAAAATTAATAACAAAAATATCTCTAAAGGTCATTAAAAAACAAGCACAAAAGAAAGGAATTCTAAATAGCTCATGTTAATTGTGTTTATCTCAGTGTGAAGCCATGTCAAAAAACCTGTAGCAAATGCATTTTGTTAAAAGTACCACTTGTGCAGCAGGCATTAAACATTAGAAAGCAAGCTTGTCATTACTGGGCTAAAACTGAAAAGGTTACTAAAACTCAAATTATTAACTTGGTATCTTAAAGACATGAGATGGAGAATTAAACTCCTTTTACACCGTACGTGATTTTAATGCTTCTTTTTCATTGTGTTTCATTAGCAGCATCCCAGCTTTTGTATTCTTAGGAAGGTAGCTACATGTCAGCCTTGGTTTGCATTCTTCATTATGGGAAACTCCACTGCTCTCCTCCTCTACTTCTAGGGCTCCCATATTTTACTCATGTGCTTATCCAAATTGAGCTGATAATTTTACTAATTTTCTCACCTTATTTGTATGGTTAATGAAGTATAAAAGATGAGCTTGGTTTTTTTAACTTAAACTCATTGCGCTCTCTGGGATCCCTGGTATTTCTACATATGTGTTTCAGGTTGTAGCTAAGCCAGTTTAACACTGAGCAGGTAATGAAAGAGGCCATTCTGCTTTTCCTTGCCAGTTTGTTTCTGGCTAAGAATCAAATCAGCTATCTTATGAAATTAAACATGCTGTTTCAGGGTTATTTTTCCACTGGATCGGAGACACTAATAGTATGGAAAAAGGAAGCATGAGGAGCACCAAGGTGCAAAGCAGGTAGCAGGTGCTGATTTTAGGCAGTAATATGCCATTGAAAATGCCACTTCCTTTAACACGGTGTAAAATCACCAAATCTGCTGGTTTAAAGAGGAAGACTGATATCTAGAAAACACCAGTGTCTTCTAACAAGTGCACGCACAGAATATCTCAGAGGAAACGAGACACATTCTGTTTAAAAGTATTGCTTGCTTTTACTATTCATCCATAAGTCTGCCCCGAACAGGCAATAGACACAATGCAACATTTTTTGCTGTTGTTTTTTTGAAATCTGACAGAGAATAAGAAAGAGGAGAAATGAGAGATCCCTTAGCAACACAGCTATGATTAGAAATTGTGTTGCTTTAAAACGTAAGCAGGCTCTCACCTCAGCAGGCTATACTCTCAACCAGCAGCTGCATGGGTCAGCGCACACATTCATCTATCATACTGAGAAAAGAACTTCTAGTGGCTTGAAGCTGATTTTGTTTTATTTTTTTTCCTTACTGAAGTTTACTCTTATTCTACAAATTACTTTTAGTCACAAAACCATTCTGAAAAGACAATGGAAACACAAACACATAATCCTACCCAATTCCTAGAGCTGAAAATAAGGTAACAAGGGTTATATGCTCTGATACCATAAAATTTCACAAAGCAAAAGCTTTACAAAATAAAATTTCTGAATAAAATATTTATATCTGTAATACATTTGAGATTGGCTCCGAGTCTTTTTTGTAAAGGAGTTTTCTTCTAACTTCACAGAGTATGGGGATGGCAAGAAATGAAATAACATGAGAAAACTCACATTTGTGAAAGCAGAGTAGAAAATGTCTTGGTATCAAACATAGATGCTCATTTACTTCCAGATTACTTGGGAAACAATGAGCGAGGGAGAGAGTAACTAATATTGTTGACCTTCATCGTTGCAAGAGATCAAACGTACAGTTCAGTATGTCTTAGACAAAGGTGCTGTGACAGCCCAACATGATTTTCTGCTGGTGGTCCACAACACTAAATCTGATACCAATACAATGCTCTGGGAGTCCAGCAATCCTTCCCCAAGCTATAGGTCATCTACTTAGTACAGAAGTCTTGGGGAGAAAATGAATGCACTCCTTCCAAAATTTCAGTGTCTTACAGACTGAAAAATTGCTCAGGCTTTTGTTTAATCACCAACAGAAGTCATTTTGTGTCAGCCACTCACAGACAGATGAAATATAGCAGATTTCTAAATGCAAACCAAAATTATCCTATAAATTTGAGTCTTATTCTAAATAAGCCTCAGCAAACAAACATCTGGACATAACATACTCTTCAACTCACTGTTTCAGGCAGCTTATCAACTTGACCCATGACAGATGCCTAGACAAGGACAATATATGTGCACCACCACAAGCCAGGTAATCACCCCCCCTTGTAGCCCTCTCTGATAAATGAAGCTTAAGGTCTTTGATTTGACTTCCACAATCTTTATTTCCAGGTTCCTGCCTATCTGAGGAATCATATTCTCCATTAAATATGGTATAAAGGGAAAGCATTCAAGCCTGAAAGCCCTTTCAGTTTCAGAGACTGATGTCAAGATATTATCCATCATAACTCTCCAGATCACATGTTCCTTCTTTCCGCCTCAGTGAAAAAATACAAGTTTCTGGTGATATAAGACAACATTGTCCTTCATCAGAAAATGAGGAATTATGAGCAGCCATTTTCAGCTAAAAGGATGGACAGGAGCTAGAAGAGACGATTGAAAGAACAGAACGGAACCAAACTGCAAGGAATGGTGTAATTAGATTTTTAAGGGCAAAATTGATCTTAAACAACAGAAATAAGTTGTAACTAAGCCAGCTTCCAGAATGTTCTCTGGGAGGGTTGCCCTGGAAGCTTTGACAGATCCAAATTTGCACAGGGTTGACTGCTTCTGTGGCAGTGACATGGATCTAGTTCTAGGGAAGGTCTACCACGCAGATTGCTCCATGGTCAAGGAAACCTCTGGAAATCTGCAGAGTAAAACCAAAATATTTGGAAATAAATAACTCCTGTCTATCTCTAGCCAGCAAATTATTTTGCTTTTGACACTTAAGTTCAATTTCATATTTTTAATCATTGAGCAAGATTACCTTTCCTCCTTCCCCAATAACTTCAATTCTTTAGGAAGGTGAGCTTGTGGGGTTTTTTCAATTTTTTCATAACAAAACCCCAAACGAATGTATTAAAGTAAAATGAAGTAGAGGCAGACTGTAGAAAACTCTTTGACAGAATTGAAGAATAAGGGAGACAGATGAGCTGTCTTTGTTTAACCCTTTCTTACAGTCTAAGATTAGCTACCACTCAAATGCTTCTCCTACTTTCAGAATCTACTCTGCCATAGAGAGCACTATTAAGAAACACTAATTCTGTTTGCCCCCATTTCATAAAAATATAAAAGAGGCTTGTCATATCCACCTGTTGCATGGCTATCCCCCTATCACCCGTTCAGATATGAATATCAATACACAATGATCTGGTGGGTCTCTTCCAACCTGGTGATTCTATGACCGCAATAAACTCTTTAGCTACTTGGGTTTTTCAGCCTTCTTGAGCAGCTTTATCAATCACTAGATTTTATAGGGAGGATCCCAAATGTTGATACACACGTTATAAGGTTGACAGATTAAGCCAGGAATAAATAAAACCAGTACTTTATTGTGGCAAGGATGCAGTCAGCGTTGTGTGAAATGAGGTAGTCTCTGTATTCTGAATTGGTTTAAGAGACTGAGGAACTTTCAGCTATCGTTTTGAGCACAGTCAAGGCCCACTTAACATCAATATTTAGAAATACATAAATAAGTCCCAATGAGACCTAGACTGTGCTGAAGAGACAGACCTATTTAGTGGGTGTTTAGAGTCTACGCTTTTATCTTTAGAATGACTTACAGTACTTGGGTGAAAATGGAACAATATTTCCATCAGCTATCTCAAAAAGTACATGTCAAACTATGCCTGAAGATATTTAAGACAGTTATATCTTAACTTGATCTGTGTTTACCTTTGTTAAGATAACTAATGCATTCCATATCACAACAGCAGCAGTAAAGAACTACAGGTTCTTTTGGCACTTGGCCACATCACAGGGACAACACATGAGAAAAAAGAGGAAATTTCATGACAGAGGTTCAGGTGTCAGAATTTATTCTTATTTCATAGAGTTCAATTATACTATTTTTTTTTTCTCCTAAATCAACGTCTCACGTTGCAATGTTTTACGCCATCTCGCAGCGTCAGATAGTCTCCTAGTCCCTATGTAAGAATTGGTTACAACAGGATAAAATTTAAGTCTCTCTTTCAATTAATGGTTAAATACAAACAAGAAAATAACTACAAGTATTAGCTTTTTAAATACAGGCATTAGCTTTTTTAATACAGGCATTCTTTTGCATTAATCAGCTTCTTTTTCATTTTATACATTACTAATGTGGAGGTAAAGACTTTGTGCACCACCCCTGTCAAACAGTGAGGTTCTGTCCTGCTTTGCCGCTGTGATAGGACAATATTCCATCTACAGAGCACTGCAATGAAAATATTCCCTTTACCACAATTTTTTTGAGGCAACAGTGACATCCTTAAATGAAAGGCAAGGTTTTTCAGTAAGGAAATGGATGGATATTTTTTTCTAAAAAATCTCAACTTTGAGAAAATATCCCAGAGAGTCCTTATCAAAACTAGAATAAATCTGGACCTACCATAACTTTCTCAAATACTTGTTTTCCTAAAACAGGCAGAAAAATCTAAAACTAGGCAGACGCATTGACATTTTTCTTGGCAGATTCATAACCTTACGGTTCCCAAAACTTTAATGTTCAATAACATTTCATTAGTATACTCCAGTGTCTTTATTACTGTACATTATTAATACAGATATGTGCCTAGGAGATGTACAGTTTGTAATTATTTTTCCTTTCAAAATATAATAGCTTCACACTGGGCTTGTTGCAGCTACAATATTTCATATCTGAATGCTCCTTCAAACATTCTGGGGCTGTGACAGAAATTTGTATTTGAACAGAAAAGCTGTCAAGAAGGTGCTGTGGTGTTATCCATCACATTTTTAATCCTGACCATACTTAGATGTTAGTGAAGCTATCTGTCCAGGACACTAAACAAAGACTGAAATTATGCCTTTTGTTCTTACACATCAAAGTTACAAAGTTAGACTGAATTCAATAGGTCTGTATTACACTCTATTAATTTCCTATTAGTTCTTAGCTATGCAAAAAACCAGCCCCGGTGTCACCGTGGTTTAGACATGCAACCTTGATTTCAACATCAAAAAATGGAGCCTGTCACTTCTCATAATTTTACAGGAGATTCTACAAATGTAAATCCTTTTTCATCCTGTCATGCTTTTATGTCTTTAATGAGTTTGCTCACTAACAGTGCAGAATCTTAATTTCACATTCAAAAATATTAACAGTTACTATAACTTTAAGCGTCTGAAGTAGCTGCTCAATTAAAGTGCAATTTATACGTTTATACTTGGCTTTATAAAAAGAAATGACATTCAGATTTTCGATTTTCTTTCTTTTTCCTTCCCTCTCATTTACATTTTACATTCCCAAGGAAAAAAGTTGCAGTTAAAAACGGAACTAAAGATTTCAAAACAAAGTCTTTAATATGGAGCACATTATGTAGTTTAATATGATACCCCAGCAGTTAAAATCTAACATTTGTAAAAACAAATGGCACGCACTTGACAGGCAAATTACACATGGATTACCATTTGTTAAAATTTCATCACAGAAAATAGTTTAAGTGTTGTGGATATGAGCCAAGATCAGCCTGACAAGTACTTTACATGAAAGATTAGCATATTCTCTTCCAGAGGTTTATGCTTAATTTAGATGCATCGACTTTTTGACATCATTGCTGACCTTTATGTCTAATCGTAGTCCCTTTGAATCCAAATTCCCAACCTTTTATCTCTCCTGACAGCTTTTAATTTGAAGGCTTGTAATAAAGTCTATTAAAATTCAAAATGTTTCTGTGTTTAAAGCCTGGTTCACTTTGCTGGATTTTCAGATATTGAAACTTCAAATGGGCTGATTACAGAGACTCCAAACTTTTCATTTTAAGCTTTGCATCAGGCTAAAAAGCCCTTCAGAGGGGGAAATCAATCTAGATTTTCAGTGATAATGCACAAAGATTACCTATGTGGCAGAGCTATGAAAAATTTACATCTATAAGAAGTACTGTACATAGTTATTGGGTAAGTCAGGACTGCAGTTTCTTCTGTGATAGTCCTGTATTTGTAGTTATTTTTATATTACCATTTAATCCAATGCAGCATACGAGACACTGAATTCAGTGCAATAACCTCACGTAAACAGCCAGTGCTGTTACGCAGGATGATTCAGGAAGGTGCCACATCTTACTGTGCACCTTGCAGCACGCCAGGCTACATGATGCCAATGCAAAACAGCCCCTCCATAGCTCAGTCTCCCCAGATGGCAAGCAAGGCCTCTTCCCCTGAGTCACCTGCAACTATCAGTTTGCAGAGGAACAAGGCAATCATCTTACCCATCTTCATTAAAATATTTGTTTTCAAAATATGGATGTGGTTGGGAGAAAATTTGCTGAAATGTGTGATTCAAAGCCCTTTTGCTTTTTACAAAAACTCTTCTTGCTCAACTATGCTGTTTCTTCAGTTGGAAATCTTTTGTTCTCTCACTGTAGAATGCACAAAATGTAAATATTATATAACTGATTATCACACATAATCCTATGGTTTCATCAGGAGCTGTAGATATGAAGATTAAAAGTAGCCTAAACCAAGTATTTCTTAACTGCCATAGAGAACAACTGGGTTTAAACTACGGATTTTTAAATGATACTGTTGTTTAATCCTCTACAGTTGCTTTTAGTCTGTTATAAAACAGCAATACTTCTCTCATCTAATTAACTTACTGTCTAATTCGAGCCCAGCAAATCACGCGCCACCCTCATCTCATGCAAGTGAAATGCCAGATGACACAAAGAACATAGAATCTTGGACATCAGTTCCAAGGATGCACTGAAGAACTCAGAAAGCTTATTGGTAAAAATTTTCCTAGATACAAAAGACTAATGTTTGCACTCATTTCTTAGTTTTGAAATCACTAGGAGGTTGCAGGTGCAAGTGTAGCTACACTGCAGCAATGGACATTTGTCTTTCTTGTGTTTCCTCTGTTGTTCATTTCCCACATTCCTCTTTATGACTTCCTCTTTTCCAGAGGCTGATGACTAAAACAAGCTCAACATGTTCCATTGTTCCAACTTCTAGCAAAATACAATCAGAAGCTTTCTGAACAGTGCCTCCAGATGGATGTTTCTCATGTCCCAATGCCATTTTAGGGCACACTGGTGAAACATGTTGCAAATGTACTTAAGGTCAGTCCAAGATCAGAATCATCTAAGCTGTTTCTCCTGAAACAGCTGCTGTATCATCCATAGAATTTAACTAGTACAAATATACGTATAAACTTATTTTTTGAAAGCAGCTTTGTTTCAGCCTCATTAGAGACTTCACACACATAATAAACGTGTCATTGACCAGAAACCTACACACTTTACATAGCTCTCCAACAATGCAAAAGTACGAATTTCTCTAAGCTTGAAACAAGCTCTAGGGTTTCTCTTACTCTAGAGGTCTGTTAAATAAAATCTGTATTTTAAATAATTTTTCCTTAGGATCCTTTCTCTTTGTTAACAGAGAAATTAAAAAGGTCTTTTCTTTTTCCTATTAAACTTTTGCCTTGACAGATAGGATGCTTCTTTTAACTCAAAGACTGAAAGTATTTTATTTTAAAGCAGCAAAAGATTTAAACATTATTTTACCTACAGATAAAGAAGTCAATAATAAAAGCTGAACTTCAAATCTCAAAGAATTTTCCCTATAAAACAAAATTCTACAAATATGATTACTCTAATTAAAAAAAAAATGTACTTATAGGTGTGGATTTGGTGGTGACAGAAAGTCTCTCAAATCAAATAGTTGTTTATGTATCTATAGAGATGTAGAATTCCTCAGATATTTAGAAAAACCCCAAAAACCTAAAAATGTAAACAACCCCAAATCAAAAAACAATTCTTCAGCTCTGGAGTAAAGCTTTGCAAGAGTTTAAGGTTTTCAAAGTGACACCAACATAAGCTAAATATTTATGGCTGCCAACCACTCTTTGGGTTTTACAAATTACTAGTCAGCCTATTTGTCCTGAATTTCCTGGGTTATTTGCAAGCGTTTATGCAAAGCGCTCACTACATTCTGTTGACTGAAATAAGAAAAATGGGACAAGGAGATGAGACAAGTTGGACATCAGCAGCATTTTCAGAATACATCATTCCTCTGACACATTTCCCCACTGTTTTATCACTTTTTTTTGTCAATGTTTCTGCATTAATGTTACTAAGAAAGCCCTACTGCTGATTCTCACTGGGATTTCAAATCAGCTTGTATAATATCTGCTTAAATCGATATATATGCAAAACATTGCTGTCTGATTTGGCAAGCGGTCTCATATTAGCAAGCTTTTCCTATGTGTAGGAAAAGGAGCACTTCCAGCCTGTGCAGCATCAGACAGGAGGTGAGGTTAAGTGCTAAAGTAGTTTTCCTTTTCTGTATTTGCCCCTTTGCATGTATTTCATACATATTAGTCACATGATTTAGGAAACTGTTTACTTCCTGAAATTAGGTACATAAATGTTTGTTAAAAATAATTACACGGATTCAGGATTGAAGTTCATCCCTATGAAGAGAAAAGTACCCAGTATTGTCAACTGGTTTTGATCAAATTTTGATCAAATGTGCTAAAGAAAATTTTAAAAGTTTATTCTTGAAACTACGTCAGAAGGAGGATGTGTCAGAAAACACTGAATTCTAAGAGCAATTTTTAAAACAGTCTTTGGAGACCTCAGATCAGAGACTAAATTTACTTTTGGGGAGCCATGTTAAAATTCCTCTTTTTTTAAAGAAAAAAAACTTGCATACACTGCTCAGCCCTTGCTTTGAAGGGGATTGGAAGAATTACTTCCAATTTTTAAATTTTTTTTTTGTTATATGCAACTGTTAATCAAGGGATAGGATAATTTTCATAACAGGCTCAGGTAGAAAAAATCAGCTGCATTGCTCTCATTTTATGGATGAAGCACAAAAATTATCAAGTACACAATAAGCCTGCTTGTTTTACATGCAGAATTTGAAAATGTAGGAACTCATTGTTTACATAATAGTACTTTCTGTTACAGCACTTCATTTTCAAGGCACAGCTCCCATTGCACTACAGGGTGTTAGTCCTCAGCATTTCTGTAAATCAGATCATGATTATTAAGATATTTAGCAACAAAATGAAAAACAGACAGTTAGTGACTCTTAGTGACTCTCTGTGAAACCCTGTTTTCCTTAACTGACAGAAGAGCTTTGTGGCAGAGGCTAGGACATAACTAGTTCTTCAGCCGAATTGCCTCACATGAGGCTCTATTCCTCACAGTCCTCTGCATTGTTCCCTTAACATTCTCCAAATTCTGGGACCAACAATTTGGAAATAATACAGAGAAGATACACTTACTACGTAAGACAATCTACTCCAAAGTAAACTTATCACATCTATTCAGGCAGCTTTGCAAATATGGGCATTGGCTATCCTGCCCATGACTCCCATCAGAGTACCCACACACTCCCACGATAAAAAGGAGAGAGATCCCATACTGGATTACTGTCATTATTTTGATACAGAAAGTAGTTCAATTCTCCAAACAATACCAGAAATAAGTTTGTAAATGTATATGAGGGGAATCTTGCGATTCTGAAAGCATCACAACAAATTTCAAACACATTTCAGAATAAAACTGAAAAATCAGAATATGCCACCACTATAAGTAAAAAAAAAAAACAAAAAAGTTTCCCGTACTTTAGGGAGGTATTTCAGCTAATTAAGACAAAATGTCAGTGAAGACAAAGGAAATTGAACTTTTTTCTGCAAGATTTCCAGAATCTCAGGGGATCATCTCAAAAACTCAAGCTCAGTATTCAGTGGAATATTCAGCATGGTTAAGGACAGAATGTTTAATATTCAAAGTAGAGAGGTAATTTTCCATAAAAAGATGGTTCTTGTGAAAGACTAATCAAAATATTCATTTCCTGTTTGTACCTTGGGTCCAGATCAACTAAACAACAAAGCTATAAAATACACCTAATTGTTAAGCAGCAATAAAATACTTAATGAGACAAATGATACTTTCTAATGACACTTCCCAATTTGCAAGAAAAAAAACAACACACCAAAAAATCCACCGTAGCTTGGATGTAATTCTCACTTGAAATATTGCTTCTCTGTCAGAAGGAAGAAGCCTCAGAGTTGTCTAATGTAGTCTACTGGGTATTGAGGATGAAGAGAGACATATAGCATTGTTCCCTTGTCTTTAGAGACGGGAGTTAGAGAGAATGAGTGCAAGGTATAGTAAAAGTCAGCTGGGACAGACATTAGAAAATTATCCTTTGAATCTCACACCTGTAGAACTGAGATGCGAGGTTGGGCCTACTAATTCTAAACCAGAACACAGAAATGCAAACTACCCGATTTCCAAAAGTCACACCTCACTAACATTGGTAGATCTACCTACAGAAAACATCTGCATCCTGGGCAAGGTTTTCCAGGAGCGCTGCACTCGGATTAGATCGAACTAGTACCAGAAGAAGCAGCAACAAACTTAATTCTCAGCTTAGCTTTCCATAATAAAGGAAGGCACCAAACCTAGTCTGTATCTTTACTTTCTAATTAGCAGCAAAAAAGCACATAAAAGAGCCCTCAGAGCATGCATACAGGAGACATAATGAACTATATCTGAGACACTACTAAAATAATGAAGAGTAACTCGATAAGATTTTTCTATACACTTTCAGAGATGTCTTTTGTCAGCATTGGGGGCTATTTTAAAGCACACAGTTTTTCATTTTTTCATTACTGGTTTTGAGGCTTTGCCAACTCAAGAGTCTGCACCATCTCATTTTTTAAATAGGATATTGAATGACCAATGGAAGTACAGTCTGCAAAAAGACCTAATTGTTTAATTCATATATAGAAGCTTTTCAGGAGACCAGAAAAATAACAGTGCCGTGTATTAAAACACCTCATTCGACTATCTCTAGGTCCACAGCTTTTTAATGGGGGAACGCCGTCACAAGTAACACAAAGGCCTAGAGAAATGACCTGAAGTTCTGGAAACATTTGAGGTCTGAATTTTCAGACTAATAAAATCCTGTTGGAAACTGAAATCAGTTTATTGGCTTGACCTTCTCAAGTAAACCTTTTATACAGGTCTTGAAAAGCAGCTTTTATTTTCACCATATTAGAAAAAAACCAACCACTACCTGATTATCGTTCTAAGAGATTTCCTTGTGTTCCTGGTTATGGCAACTCCACTGCACAGGGTAGGGATAGGTTAGTTCAGCATAAGATAATTCCACAGTCACAACAGGTAAAGAGAACACTCCAGAGACACTCATGGGAATTCAGTGGTTCAAGTTGATCTAAGCTAAGAGGTTATTGGCTTTTCTTTCATTACAGCAGACAGCTATGCCAGAGGATACCTTTATGGAAAATTTGTACTGATGGTTTTCCCAAGCTGATTGTGAGGAAGAGGTCAAATTATTCTCCTTCAATATCTACACTGCATTTGTCACCATCCCATTTTGGCTCACGTAAAAATATGAGGTTATTCTTTAGTGCAAACTCTAGGACAAAGAAAAGCTCAGTCCCTTTTGCATGACTCTGGAAAGGAAAAAGGAAGTTTCTCAGAGGATGTAGGTATGCCCCTACCATTTGGTCCTTAAAACCCAGTAAAGGAGTATATTGTATTCCAGCCATGTCCATTGACAGGCAGTCCCTCAAGGACTGTAACTGATGAAGTTTAGAAAAACCTCTCATTTTCTCTTAGTATGATTAGAGCTATAGAAGTCTTACATTGGCTGGCTCTGTAGGAATCCATGATCAATTCCTTCATCTGCTTCCCCTTTTACTACAGCTAATCTGTATGTATTTGAATTCAGAAGCCATTCATACCTGAAACTCAACTATTTTTTTCATGTAATCCTGTTAATCAGCAACAGAGCATTTATATATTTAATTCTAGACAACATTTGATAGTGGTTAATACTGTAATTAGCTATTTACACATGGTAAAAATTACAGAAGTAATTAAGGATATTCAGATTAATTAAAAGCATTAGGCAGTATTAAATGCGAGGGAACAGATTTTAATTAAATCTTTCAAGATTTTTTATAATCTCTTCTGCTGAGAAATAAACTACAGTAACACAATTAAATCTGAATCAGATAGTGCAAAGCTATCATCACCATAACGTTTAAAAAACCCCAAAAGTAAAAGCAGTGCATGAATTTATTCTTGACTGTTTTGTTAAAAATCCTAACCATACAGATTAAATTTCTTTTCTCTCCATTTATTTGTTTTACCAGTACTGATGCAAAATGATTGATAGTAAACTGAATTGACTGAAATTCTGTCTTAGTATCACTCTGGTTTTCTTATACCCTTCGAAAACTTTTGAGACAAATACCTTTTATCCTGCCTGCAAAATACTACTGAGGTAAAGATTCCTCTTCATCTGCTTAAAACTAAGCATAATCCAGAAGACTGTATACATCCTGCAGATCCCAGCAGCATTGTTCAGACAATCTTTATGTAAATCATACCACCATGAATGTGTTATTGTGTATAGAGTTCCCAAACTGATATTTGTGGATGGGGTGGTACTGAGATCTGCTGTGTGGTGATTGCACTTTGCAGCTACCATCTGGGGCCCCTGCAGCACGATGCTCTGCTGCCCAGCACAGACCTGAAAAAGCCTACAAGCCCCCCACACTTGTGGGTTGAAAAACATGTGAAGTACATGAAAACACTGAGGTGAAATATCAATTCTGTGATTATCTACACATATAGAGTGTGTCCCAGAGCATGAAATCTGCCTAGTAACAATGGATTGAAATATACAGATAACCAAGACAAAAAAGCAACAAGTTAACATTTGGATCCCGGAATACGAAAAGTGAAATACTTAGATACCAGAAAACCCGGCATTGTGATTGGTGAATACTCCCTCCAGCAACATAATTCCCTCAAATTAAATTGCTAGGAGTAAGACCTATAATATTATATCATCAATAATATGATATAGTAAGTATCACAAGGTTATTTAAGTCAAGCATTTTAAGATGCTGAAACACGAGAGAAACAAACTGCAACTATTTATATTCAGACAACCAATAAGATGTGTGCTACTAAGTCACATAGTTTATTCAAAATATCACGACAAAAGTTAAGAGACTTTTATATTCAGTGCTCCTTCTGTACATATGCAAGCCAGAGTAAGATATTTCAGTTATTTTACTCACAAATGAATCATCCACATGAACGTCGGTGCTGTTTGTTCCATTCCCATATGTTCAAGAAAACTATTTTGTCCTACTTTTGTCCGTATACAAAATTAGAATTGTAAGTTGCATCAATTTTAATCTTTAAATTGGTTTTATTTACAACCTCTAAAGTTCCTTGATTATTTCTAGTAACATTTGCATCAATGTTTTCTTAAATTATTCATGACATTTCAGTTATATCATTGACGGCTTCAAAGTAAAACTCAAAGTAACTTTTCTTTCCCAAGAACAAAGATATACTTCCCTTGCTCTCAAGCAGAAAGTTACTCGAAGATGAAAGAAATGCCAAGAATTGTTAATAAACAAATTTGCAGAGTAAATTATAAACAAAAATATGAAAATATTCCCAGTAGAAATAGAAATCTATCTCTAAAAATGCCTCCAAACACCAATTAAGCCTATCCAATTAGGATAATATTTGATTTATCTAGGTCAGGACACAAGAATTTTTTTGCTACCTAAGCAGCATCTGAAATATACACTTCTCCCTGTGTGGAATGTGACCAAAGAATGTTGTAGTACCATGAGCCAGACCCAGATGAGGAAAGAGAGACCCAGTGCATGATGCAGAGTAGCTGCTGATGCCAGATGGAATCTGTCCCCAACACATGAAGGGATTCTGCTTTGGGCTGTGGTGTTGTCCTCATCTGCTCCAGCCTTAAGCCCATATGTTATGAAAATGGTGATAATACATTTATTTTCTAGTACTGAGGTGAATTCTTCCTCAAAAAAAGTCTTAATACAAGAGAAGTAGAGAAATATTTTTATAGTAATTTAGATTCCTCAGATGGTTGCCTGAAGTGCATGATTAAACATATTTATGTTTTCACAACACATTCATGATTTTAGACTAAATCATGCGAAATGTGAAGTTTTATATGGCTTTGAATCAAAACCAAGCAGAAATGTGTAAAAGTCTGCCAATATTTGCTTGAAGCACAACATTGTGACAAGAGCAGTTGATCCAGATAAGCAAGTGATAAACAGGCCACGACAACTTACCGAATAGGTAAGGAGAATACAGAAAAACTTGGACTGCATAACCTTTCTTGAAGAATGATTTTTTTTTGAAAGCTAGAAAAAAGAAAGTGCTAACTATATTTCCTTCATCATCAACTTTTGTGAGGCACTGGTACAAGCTGCACAGAAAAGCCATCAAAGTCCCATCCCTACATGTGTTCAAGGCCAGGTTGGATGAGTCTTTGAGCAACCCAATCCAGTGGAACACATAGCAGGGGTGTTAGAGTTGGATGATTGTTAAGATGGCTTCCAATCCAAACCCTTCTATGACTTTAAAATCTACTATTTCTGTCCATTATGGCAATGTAAACAAGGAAGGGATGCAGTGAAAACTTACGCTAAGATGTTAAAACTCTTCAGACTTAAAGAGATACCTTCGCAGGGGCACATGAATATCTTGAATATCATTCTACATTAAAGATCTTGGAGAAATGTTGTGGAAAAGAGAAACCACGGTTAAACATTATCTGAATAGAAATAACCAACTAATAATCATAGAATCATAGAATAACCAGGTTGGAAGAGACCCACTGGATCATCAAGTCCAACCATTCCTATCAAATTGTAACGTAACGCTAAGATGACAGATCGCCCATACAGAAGCTGCCCGATATGTAGAAGAAGTCCTTCAGACCTAGATTGGTAGAATGGCACAGTAGGAAGATATCTACGTTTGCTTGAAATGTTTTGACAACATTTTCTTTATAAACCTCTTGAGTTTTCTTATAGTAGATTCTGTCATCCTAACACATTTGTTTGATCCCAATATAATTAGAAGATGTCAAAGAAATATTAATGGGAGACAAAACACCCAAAGGAAACAGGTGAGATGGGAAACATTTAGTTCCGAAACAACATATCATGTAAGTGAAAATGTCTGATATAACAAACTAACAAGATAATACCTTTCTAAGTGGGGAAGAAAAGTTTGGACTTTAAACTCGAGAGTAGGAGAACTTTAAAATGCAGTATATTGTAATTACTTAGGATGCTCCTCAGTGATACTGTTCCAATCCTAAAGATCAATAAATTCAAATCTACTGGAGTAAGCATGCTCTTGTAGCTGTTAGACACATACGCACAAGGTGACATAACTTCAGAGATGAAAACTGCCAACCTAGTTAAATTTCATTAAGGCAGTCACATTCTCTAGATATGATCACACTGCAAGCATTGTCAATTAAAATGAGATCATTTGACCTTCATCGGGGGAAAAATAAACCTTCATCTGCTTCAAAAAAATTTATCAAGATATCTATACACAGTAGGAAGACAAAAATTTATTTCCTCTTCATAGTTCAAACAGCCACTATTCTTTGTGCTCTTCAAGATCTTTAACCAATATTTAAAAGTCAGGAAGATCTACTAAAGCAATTAATTAGAAGAGAAGCACTACCTTGTCTAAAAATGAAGATTTTTCTCATAGCCTGCTAAAAAGTTAGACTTAAGATTCAGTTTTCGAAAACAACAACAAAAAAAATCCCAACAATAAAAAACCCCTGAAAAACAACAAAACCCCAACAGTTATCCTCATTAGTATTTGGGATACCACATTTATTTTACAGCTTTAGCTTTTGCAGTAAACCATGTTTGTAGGCATTACTGCTTGGTGACCACAAGTACTGGCCTTAAGAAATAAATGATTTATTTCACATCTTTTGTTCCTGAACTCTGACTTGTGCATAAAGGACAAAAGATAGGCAAGAGAAATTCTACAAATGCTTAGTTGTCATAATTTCAGAGACAAACCTAAACATCTTAAAACAACTTCTAATGATAAAGAGCTACATTAAGTGGAATTTTATTCTAGAAACATGCCACGATGACAACACTGTTTCTTGGTACATCGATAGACTGGAGATCTCAGAGTCACTCATATTGAATAAGTTTTACTGACATATATTGAATGACTAATACTTCTCTTACTCTCCGTAATGTTTTAGTATCTACCTTATTTCTGCTACGCTGAAAGGACTTTATTATAAAGCTGAGAAACCATTTCTTTTGTTGTCAAGATGTTGACCAAATGAGAAAAATAGAAGGCTTGGGTTTTCAAACATGTCAATTTGAGTCTTGTTGCTCTGTATTAGGCACTGCATCAACATATATATTAGGATGCATCTTTTCATATACTCACAAAATAACTCACTAGGCATTCACACAATCTGTACTAAAAACATCAGTATTTCAGCCACTTTTAAGGATGCTTCCTAGAGAAAAAGTAAAGTAGTCAAGAGCGGCAGCAAATGACCTTTGATATGCATGCGCATGCATTTATATGCAGCTAGCTGTCAAAGAAAAAAAAGCTAATTTCACATCAAAAGCATTCTCAGACAGTTCTGGGGGAAAAATACAGACAAACCTCTTACTCCTTCATTGCATCATTTCTCCAGATAAAAAAGAATAAATAAAAAACCACAGCACTGAATGAGTTAACAATCATTTATTTAAAACAAGGAAGATGAAAAAAAAAGAGGTCTTTTTTTTTCTCTCCCTCTTATTATTTATATATCTTTGGGTTTACACTTAGCTCTGCTTATGATAACATAAGATGTATCTGTAAATAGTCATCATTGTTATCATGACAGGTCCATATCAGCTCTGTTTAATAAAGGAAGAGTCATAGTTACATACTCTCTCTCCAATTTTTACATTTTCCCCATTTTACTTTCCCCAAAGAGCTCTTGGGTGTGATGCTTTCTTTACCTGGAATAACTCCAGAGCCGTCGTCTACCATTTGTTCAGCCACTACTTTTGGGCTGGCCCCAAAGTGGTTAGGTGGTAGGACTAAGAAGTACCACTGAGCTCCAGTAACTTCACACTAATTAATTAGGGACTTTGGGACACAAAAGGGATGTTTTACTTTTAATATTTTTATTGAAACATCTGCCCTCTCAGATGGTTGTCTTATAGGAAATCATGGGCTAACTGTACCCTTTCAAGCTGCCAGAACTGACATTTCAGCTTCTCTTCCACTCAGCAAAGTAAATAACTCTTTGGGGACCATTAAGGGTCTGTTCATGTGCCATGATTTTGAGGGAATTTTTACTGCACTTCCCATGATAAAACATTTAACAGCGCTAAGGCATATTGAAGATATGATTTAAAAAAGGATGTTCTTCGAAATTGCTAGAATCCTTAAAAAGCAGCTTGTGAAATACTTGTGAACACAGTGAAAAAGTGAGACACATGAAAAAACAAATAAAACAAGGATGAGTGAATCATAAATGATGAAAGCACAGAGGGATGCAGTTCCCCAGGTCATAGAAACCTCTGCTATGCACCTTTATTCTTCAGGTAAATAAATAACTATGGCCTCATTGATTTACTGTCANCCTGGAATAACTCCAGAGCCGTCGTCTACCATTTGTTCAGCCACTACTTTTGGGCTGGCCCCAAAGTGGTTAGGTGGTAGGACTAAGAAGTACCACCGAGCTCCAGTAACTTCACACTAATTAATTAGGGACTTTGGGACACAAAAGGGATGTTTTACTTTTAATATTTTTATTGAAACATCTGCCCTCTCAGATGGTTGTCTTATAGGAAATCATGGGCTAACTGTACCCTTTCAAGCTGCCAGAACTGACATTTCAGCTTCTCTTCCACTCAGCAAAGTAAATAACTCTTTGGGGACCATTAAGGGTCTGTTCATGTGCCATGATTTTGAGGGAATTTTTACTGCACTTCCCATGATAAAACATTTAACAGCGCTAAGGCATATTGAAGATATGATTTAAAAAAGGATGTTCTTCGAAATTGCTAGAATCCTTAAAAAGCATCTTGTGAAATACTTGTGAACACAGTGAAAAAGCGAGACACATGAAAAAAACAAATAAAACAAGGATGAGTGAATCATAAATGATGAAAGCACAGAGGGATGCAGTTCCCCAGGTCGTAGAAACCTCTGCTATGCACCTTTATTCTTCAGGTAAATAAATAACTATGGCCTCATTGATTTACTGTCAGGAAAGCATTATCTTTGACCACATGATAAAATACAGAGGAGAAAAATGTACTTTTTCCAGAAAGAAAAAGGAAGGCTAATCCTACATTTTCTGAAAGAGGTAAAGATTGAAAGTCCTCTGGAAACCTTTAAGTGCTGTTCTTACACCCTTACCTGCCTCACACACAGTAAAGTAAGAGAAGCGTATCACACTAAAGGTAGTTGGTTATGTTTTTTGAATCCTCAGTGCAGACCAAAATGAGAAATGGAAGCAAAACCTGACAGTTGTTGCTGCCTAGGTAGTAGCAATGTAAATGCACAGCATTCTTTCAAGCACTCATCTGTACCCCAAAGGCTTAGGTGATGGGATCTTTGCTGCCATTCCTACAGCCCCTGCTCCTGCAAGAGACTTTTACTCAAAGGTCCTTTCTAAATAAAAGGTCCCTTTCAGTCCCTGGTAGGACATGCTTTAGGTGCTGGCAGGTTTTTTTCCTGCACCTGGAATGCTGTATCCCTTCCACTTCTTTTACTTTAAACTCTTCCCTGATAGCAGATTCCCAAAACAGAAGTAATAGGGCACTAATATGATTTTGTTCTCTTCAGAATATTCACAATTCAAGGACAATGCTTAGATACAGCTAACATTTCAAAATTCACGTCTAAATGCCTGTGTTACAAAAAACTGCTTCCGTTCCCACAGAGAACACAATTGCCACAGCTACAAGGCCAGAAAACCTCTTTCTTACAAGTTTTCACTTACTCTCCAAAGAAGACTATTCAGTTTCTAAAGACTGGTTCTGGTAATATTGATGCTTCTTAACCCACACACACCTGTGTCATTTGACTTTGGTTACATCAAAAGAGTGGGCTGTACTGACGGCGTTACTGTACTTCTGTATCTTTGGGTGTAATTGAGTAACTTGCACTAAGTCTGCTTTCACAGGCAAATTTCCTGGTCCAGAGTTATTTTTGACAACCCACCTTTTTGTGGCAAAGTAGTAACGCAGACATTTTCTACTTATAAAATAAACACGTTATTTAATTTAAAAAAAGAAAATCTTGCCTAACAAGAGGTGAAAACTAAATTGCATTAATGACTCGGTGGATCATTTGTCGCAGTCCTTACTGTAGTACAATCCAGTAAACCTGGTAGGAAAAAAGTACCGTGACTTAGAAACACTTGTTCTTACAAACAGCTATAGCTTAGAAATGACAGCAGCCCAATTAACAACCTATCTGTTAAATTGTGTGGCAGTTTCTACAGCCACCATTTGATAAAATCTGATGATGCAGAATTCAGCTGCAAAACCGCATATAATGAGAGCAGGCTGGAACACTGCACTGTCTTTCTGCAGGCTAATCACTTTATAATGAGTTTAGTGAAAAGTACCTGTGCAATAAGTTGTAGCTGACAGCAGCCCAAGGGAACGTCTAAGTGCTAAAAATTAGCTGCTGAGGGACGTTGAATCTCATCTTTTTGAGGAGAGAAAACAGGTTTCTCTCTAAAACACAAGCAGTTGGAAATAGACATAAATCAAATAGATGATAAAAAAGGTGTTTTGCTGTGGGCTTTATCCTGTTTTTATTCTTTCACTCTTACAAGGTAACACATACTTTAGAAGGAAAGTAAGAATAGTCATCCTGCTAGAGGATCCAGTTATACTAATTTATGACACTATACTACTCAGGATTCAAAAAACCAAAAAAACCCGAGTTGTTTTTGAATCAATTTGCTTCGATGAGCTACATAGCCTGAGTGAAGACCTCTACTCCCTTCTCTGATAAAGTCAGAACACAAAATTCCTCCCATCCAGATCCAAAGCATGGAATTAAGCTTTGTACATTGGCTTACCTATAAGAACAATTAGTTTCTACCATTATATAGCAACTAATATACATACCATATTATATAAATGAATATCACTCTGAATGGCATATTACACAAATACAGGTTAACTGGGAAATCCATTGTTCTAGAAATAAACATTTTAATGTTGCAGAACATAAAGCTGAGGAGAAGACCAGCCCTTTAGATTCTAGCCCTTTAGATGGTATGAACCATGATAAATACTTCTGAAACAATCAAGTGGTAATACACACACACAAAATCTCTGAACAAACCCAGTAATTCTTACATGAAAACATTGGTTTCGCTACTGCGATCACTGTAATGACGGACACTCCACCTGTCTTCATACATTTTCCGAGTAGCTCTTATCATGTTATCATGTTTATAACAACTTCTTTAAAGAAGTCTGACAGCAACATAGTTTTCCAGTCCCAGAGCATTCAAGATAAGCTTCTAATATGAAATACCAGCTGCTTATCTGAATTGGAATCCACATCCAAACCATTTCAAGTGAACCACCATACCTAGTAGCCCTTAGGCTTAATTTGGAGATGGGATGATGTTCATAATTCAATTACAGAGGGACTGCCTAATCTGCTAAATAAAATGGACATAAAAGGTAAAATGAAAAAAACAATCCCACCTTAATTTAGTGAGAGTCTGGAATAAGAGAGGCAGATATAGCCAGTTCATCTAGAAATATATGCTGAAAATATAGATATTATCACTTAAGTAAAAATTTAATTTTAACAAAAAATAAATTTAAACAGAGTGTGCTGACTTACAACTACGTTGTTGAAACCAAAAACTTGATGCATCCATGCTTAATAGTTAACATTAGTATGGGGAGAATAACCATATTTGAATAACTACAGTTTGAACTCAAGAGCACGCTATTTAGAATTCTGCCACCAAACAGTAGTGTTAAAATTGCATAACCAGTTCCTACATTGTTACAAGTCAAAGCAATAATTGTTGGTCTATTTTCCAGGAAATATTGATTGCTAGAATTGATGCTGCAATTAATATCTATCAAGATGCAATGTTAATTTAATACAAATTAAATCTCCAAGATAATAGCTATTAATTTAATATTATAACACTAAAAGGCAAAAAGAGGCAAATAAACAATAGCAGAACTAGTTTTAGTTATGTAGGAAGAAGTTATAATATTGTAGGAAAATGATTGTGATCTCACAGTAGATGCAAGTAAACCAGTTCAATTTCTGCTACGTGTTTTTATATTCAATTCAACGTGCTTGGTAATTGTTTTGCAAGATCACTAAACTTCATTCTGAAGAAGGCATGTACACAGACACACAGCAAACAACAGACAGCTTGGAGATTCTGCAAGACACTGAAGTCCAAGAGCATGCCTTGATCTGACAAGTATAAATCTCTGATATAGAGAAAACCAGATCCCTACATTACTACTTTGGAGAATGCATTTGTTCTCCTTGGGCATTAGCTTTTAGTCTTAACTACATCATTAAATAAGAAAAGGTACCAGTTGGACAAAATTACTTTTGCTTATAAAAGCACTTTCATGAGCCTTTATCATTTACTCTCATGCAGAACAAAGATCACCAACAAACTGCATCACAGTCCATGTTTCAATTTCTTACACAGCCATCAATAGAATCATTTATTTTACAGTCTTCATATACTTAGATGGAAATGGATCTAAACAAAAGGAATTACTTCCAAGGCAGTGACAAAGCAAGTCAGATACATAAACATCCAAAAAGATTTCGGAAAAGTAAAGGCAGGAGATGCATAGGAACTTCCAGAAAATGCACACTCTTCCTAAAGTTAAAAACATTTATATAATCTGTACTAATATGCAAAATTTCCATTGAATGGGGAAAGAAATAAAACCAAACCCCAACAATTGAACCCAAAATTATTTCTGTATATTTTAACTAAACTAAATGCATGCACCATTAAACAATCAGGGGATTGCACTCATTACTCACTCTGACATGAGCTGTGGTTTCACAGAGCGTATTTGTTCTCCTGATATACAAGGACACAAAGTATGCTTTCAGTCTGTTCAAAAATATTTCAAAGGTCTGATTATTCTTTAACCATAGTAAATAAAGTTGCAGTTGTTTCTACTTCATTATTATATACGGCATGAGGTTTAACACAGCCAAATGCCGGGTCCTGCACTTGGGGCACAACAACCCTATGCAGAGCTACAGACTGGGAGAAGTCTGGCTGGAGAGCTGCCAGGAGGAGAGGGACCTGGGGGTGTTGGTCGACAGTGACTGAACATGAGCCAGCAGTGTGCCCAGGTGGCCAANCAAGTGACAGGGGACAGGACGAGGGGGAATGGCCTCAAGCTCTGCCAGGGGAGATTTAGGCTAGAGATTAGGAGGAAGTTTTTTACGGAAAGGGTCATTAGGCATTGGAATAGGCTGCCCAGGGAGGTGGTTGATTCGCCTTCCCTGGAGGTGTTTAAGGCACGGGTGGATGAAGTGCTGAGGGACATGGTTTAGTGTTTGATAGGAATGGTTGGACTTGATGATCCGATGGGTCTCTTCCAACCTGGTGATTCTATATGATGTAGGCTCTTCAATACATTCTAGCTTTACTTCACTCCAGTTACAAAAAACACCCTTTGAGAACAATAGATTAAACAAAGTTGCCAAACAAAAGTGAAAGAGACTAGCCCTAGTAAAAAAAAAAAAAAAGAAAAAAGCATTCCCTCCATTGCAGTTTGCACCCTGAAAAAGGCAGTTTAAACATACAATTGCTTTGTGTGACACAAGCCAGGTTGACTGATTAACTAGTAAACACAAACCCCTATAAAGAGCTAAAATCCTATAAAAGGCTAAATCTTCAAAGGACATTTTCCTGGTGATGTCTCTTACTAAGTAAATACAATCTATAAATTCCTCTAAGCTTAAATGGCAGGAACAAAACCCACTGTTATAATTACAAACCAAAGATACTAAACCACACTTCATGAATAAATACATATGGAAAATCTCACACTTGTAGTTGCTACTGGTACTGTTGCTCCCATGGGTGAGATAATAACTAGGAAGAAATAGACACTTGCACTTTCAGCAAAAATGGAAAAGTTTATGTACCAAAGAACAGTTACGTGGTCACATAGCTTTTTTACTGGTGAGCAATGAACAAGCAGGTCAACATGTTTTGGCATCTAAGCACCTCCCTCAGGACCCAGTGAGTGAGGTATCAGTGGCAATGCAACCTCTCCTTTGCAATTGTGCACTAACTTTGGCAGACAGCTAAAATACTGCAAGCATTCGTATGTTAAAAGGTCAAGAGAAGATCTGTTTCTATATGAGGCCATTTCTGCATTGCACCAAGTCCCTTTAAAAGAGGCTATAAAGACAGTAATTTCCTAATTTGGGAGCACTCCTAGACTACAAGGTCTTCGGAAGATAAAGTACCAGTATGTGCAGCTCTGCACTGCAATGCTTGAAAAGTCTTCAAGATATACTGAAGCAGATATTTGTATAATAGAAGATCCTGGGGCTTTTATTTGCAGTAAAAAGTCAGATGCTATCATTCAATTCAGATTTTTGAGAAGTTGGTTTATTAAATATTTACATACAAATATTTGATTCCCTTTTGACTTACTAGAATCTGAATGCTGTCTGTTGGTGTCAATGAGAAATGGTCTATAGATCTTTTCACTTATTATTTATAGGTTATTGTGACTTTTAATATAGAAAATTTCCATTTTTTAAGTGGTGTAGTCCATAGACACTGTCAGGCATGAGAGTTCCAATTGTACCTCACAAGTAAGTACAAAAACAACAGTATGAACTGATTGTCACATAATTCCTCATAGGAGAGACACATCAATTGGAATTTGCTTTCACAGCAAAACAAAGGAGGAAAATTACATGAGCTCACGTCCTGTTATTGTACCACTGAAATTTCATTCATTTTTCCATACTTTAGCAAAAAAAGACTTGAACCTTGGGATGCAAAATCTTTATTGATTATTACCCCAATGCCCAACTGCCATGATATACTCAAGTCAACCATCCTCTTGTGCTAAAAACCTGTTATCTAAACGTTTAGTTTAATCGAAACAAGAACATACTTTGTTACTGAATAAAGACTATATTTAGAATCTAAAATCTTTATATCACACTGTTTTGATTTGTAAAAAAACAAAACAAAAAAACCGAACCTCCTCTCCACCATCCTTTTCCTTAAACCGAACCCACCCTCCAGCTACGTTGCCCATCTGAAAGGGATGCTCCTTTTAAGCCATGGTTCAGTGTCAGAGTTACAGTGAGGCAAGTAACTAAGATTAGTGCCTAGAAATAATCGTGCAGGCTCAGAAGTTCAAGTATTCACCAACATATAGTGATGGAGTAATGGTACTAGAATAACTGAGCACTGACTTAGTGCATCTCAAGCATACAAGGCTACGATGCATCATTCCTACTTCTAAGGGATAAAGATTCAGGCAGATGGATTCTGAACGCACAAGAACAGTAATTCTAGCATTTGCAGCTTCCCCCCCCAGCCCCTTATAGGAGACTTAGAAGTGGCTGATAAACTGCTTATATCAAAAATATACTGTCAGGGAGAAAAAAAAGCTTGAAAAATCACTGACTCACAACAAACTATAACCTCTTCCACCTTACCCAGTGACAGAGTTAATTGGTCAGTGAAGATTATCACTAATGCCAGAGACTCGAGTGAAAGACTGCTTGCATCTCATGTATTTTATTATTATATCTTCCTTGATCATAAGCATGCATGTTTTGCTAGATCTTCAATACAATAAAGAAATTCCACTGGACAACTTCAGGCACCTTTCTATCCATTGCAAATTTGTTTAAAACTGCATTGCCATAACCATAAAAACGCTGTTAAGGCCTTAGCAAACATATCTGCTCTGACAACACGATTTTACTACTGCCGATTTCCATTGTTCCAAATGAGTTAAAAGCTTTAAGAGATTTAGCCAGGATCAGCTTTAACTTAGAGTTGTGGCAACAATAGAAGTTAATAGAAGAAAAAAAAATTTAAAAAGAAAAAACCAGAGAAGGAGGTTGCCGTTTTCACAAACAAGGAGTATGTATTGACCTTAANCTTCACTGAAAGGGTCACTGGGCACTGGAACAGGCTGCCCAGGGAAGGGGTCGATTCATGTTCTCTGGAGATGTTTAATGGATGGGTGGACAAGATGCTAAGGGACATGGTTTAGAGATTAGTGGGAATGGTTGGACTCGATGATCCACTGGGTCTCTTCTTGGAGAACACCACTGGTTGTTCTAGAACAACATAGAACAACACTGGTTGTTCTATGATTCTAAACAGACTTTTAGGACTGTCCCTTTGCCCTTTAAATTGATTCATGTCCATCTGTAAGACAGGTCAATATAATATTTACCTTACATTCCTAATGCTGTCCTTGCTTGTAAAAAAGTATTCAGTTCTTTGTTTCTGTTCCATTATCTATTTAATTTATTAAAATAAGGGTCTCTGAAATTATGCAGTAGATAATGTCTATTTATAGCAAGTGTAGGTGGAAACAATGAATCTTCAAGGAATTAATAGAAATTCTAGATATATACTGCACATTTATTGACAAGCTTTTAATTGGAGCTCAAAGAACCGGCAGGATTTCATACTGCTGATATCAAACTTTTAAATTTGTATTAGTTAACAGGTTTGTGAAATTATAAGCCTTTGCAGATAAATATCTAATTAAGATCCTATAGAAAAAATGTATTGCTACATCATTCCTGCAACAAAGTGGATAAAGTGAATGCATTTTTATTTATCAAAAACTGTCCATATTTCCATACAAACCTTTGAGTCTGTTCAGTGGGAAAAAAAATCTTCTAGCAAGTCACTGAAGTAAATAAGTTCTGCTTTTCTGCGTGTTTTGTAGAAAATGTACGTGGGTTAAGCGAAGGTTTGTGTCAGAAATTTGCTGCTCCAGCCATCAAATTAAAATTTGATTTTGTATAGCTCTGTAAATGTAGCTAAATCACTTTCCAATTGCATAGCCCAAAATTCACCTCTGTTCACAGGATCAGCCTGGGAGCTAAGAAACCTTCATATCCTTAACTTTGCAAATGATATATTTTACATAGTCTCTCCTACCCTTGTCTAATGAAGCACAAAATCAGTGTCTCCTGTACTATATGTGCAGGACAGCTGAAGAATCTGGTCACATAAAGTGGAGGCAGTTTAATGTATTATTCGTTTTGAGCTAAATTTCCCCACTAATTCTGATTCTTGCTGCTAGAAGGGGTTTGACACTAAGAGTTAAGAAACTGGTTGTATAATACATAGACTGTACTGTTTATATTAACCCGTGGCACCTTTATTCGTGTTAAAGAAGAGAGCACTTCTCCATATATGTGCTCTTTCAAATAATATTACTTAAAAGAGTACTACCCTGTGCCTGGTTGTTACAACAAATCAGTCCTACAGTATAAAAAGCAATGCAGTTTTCAAGCAGAAGTGTCCATAAAGATCTTTTCCAATGAAAACATTCTGCATCTCCTTTTGTTCACCTATGTGAATAATAAAGGTTCCATATTCAATATAACTGGAAATTAGAGATGTGGTATTTCTAAGCTTGCACTGTGTATGCCTATTGGACTACAATGACCTATAGAAATCTGAGGCAATACACTTAGAAAACTGCTGTCAGATTCTGTCTTTTCTATTTATTTCAGTGAGTTAAGACTCTAGAGATGCAATGTTTACTCCTGTCAGACATACTTATAATGAAAAGCTTTTATGGAAAATTTTGTTTCTTTTATGAGGAGATTTTCACTGATCCTGACAAAAAAAAATGTATTGCAGTAAATGATTTTTGCAGATGTTAGAAAAGAAGGGTCCTATTTCCATCCTTTTACTGATGCCCACTTTAAAGACACAGTGCAAACAAAACAAGAAGTTCATTTTATGTTTAGCTGGATTCAAAACGCAATAAAATATTAAATGTGTTTATGTTTTAAAAATTCAAAGGGATGCTATGGATAGACAACCTCTGGGCTGCAATAATACCAGAGGAGGTGAAAAATCTAAGGAAACAGCCAGAATTTCCAGTGTAACTTTGGACAGCTTCCATATCAATATAGAATGATTAAGTAAGGATCTCACTTTCCACTCTAAGAGGAAATAATTCTACTGGCTCCTGAAACAACCCTTTTACTCTTAGGAAACATGGTACAGTATCAGTGTAAGTTCAAAGTACATAAATATTTTATTTAGGCCAAAAAACCCTAATTATTTCCCCAAACTTGTTTGAAAATCCAAATATTTATCTTCTAAGGATTTCAGTGCAAATAATTCACCTTTCCATGATAAAGTTCTCTGACACCAAAACACTTCCTTTTGTAAAATATTAAGATGAAGATATACAGATCCTGTATCTAAATTTAAGTGTTTACCTCAGGTTTTGCAACAATTTCAAAACCTAAGTATTCCTGTCACACCTTCTATTACTATAAAGTTTTGTTTTTTCCATATTACTTAACCAAAAAGCAAAGCAAGTCATCTTAACTAACCATATATCCCACATTTGTGATTTAAATGGAACCATGTAAATGAAATATTGACGTAGCCAATCTGTATCTGGAAAGACAAAACCAATTCTTCTTATACAGAACCTTTCTGGAAATACTTGAAAAGATGAATAATTCACTAAGTACAGAAAATGATCTATTGCCTTTCACCTGGACTATGGTGGCAGCCATCTGCCTAGGCTGTAGGTACCAACATCACCTATTATGCCCCATATTTTCTGCAGTTTAAGACATACCTTCATTTCCCATCACTAATTTACCAGCAATGCTTATTTTAACATGTGAAAACGCTGCTTTGGACATTCTTCTTACTTGTTTTGCACGAGAGAAAATACTTAGCTCAAGAATACATGCTGCTGCTGAACTCTGGACGGAAATTACAAAAAAACAAATGTAATTCTTGAGGTTTTATTGCTATTAGCCAATATAAAATGTGGCAGAAAACCAGAAAGTATAGAAAGAAGAAATTTCTGCAGCTCAGCTTGCACCAACACCACCACTAGCACAAAGATGAGCTGCCAGACAACTCGTTTCCCGAAGACTGTCACTGGTACTTTCCTTGCCCCAAGTCTTCTGATCTGAATGCATCTTCTTAAATTGTGGCATTTATGAGGAAATGCCACTCTTCTTCCCCCATCAGTCCCTTCTGCTAGCCACAGTGACAACAGAGGTTGTTTCAGTGCACCATAGAGTTAATACAGTCCTTCTCTAGAGCAGATAAACACCATGTATGCAACAGATTGTTTATGTTATACAAACACACTTTAGCAGAACTTAAACAAGTTATAGTACTGCCATTGTCATCTTCAATCTGTCAGTTTTGCCTTTGCAATGCTATATTTCAAGGAGTTTTTAAACAAATACATTTTGGCTCTCTAATATCTTGGGAAGATTCGGCATTTGGTAAAAATACCTTAAAATCAGTTCTAAACACGTCTTGTGCCTAAAATCACTACAACAGCCAATGTTAAACATACCCTTTCTCCTTCTATAGCGTTTCGCTTTTAACTAAACCACAAAGGGTGATGAAGGCTGAGAGTTCTTTCACCAGCTCAGATAAGCTTCTGAGTTGTTATAGACAGAAAAAACCCAAATGCCTATGAAATTCTCTCTCACATATATATCAAAACACTGCAGAGGAAAACGTTTGGCAAAAAAAACAAGTCTCAGAGACCCTTCTACTTTCTGAAGGGCTTTCTCCCATATTTACTTTAAACCGACACTGAAAGTTTCACAAGGTCTTTCTACAGCTTTGCTACACTATGATTTCTTTTTTAATCTGATATAGATTAAAAATAACATGGCCAAATCAACAGAAATTTATGAAGAGTGAGAGGGGACAATAACACACCACTTTATTAATCTGGTTTTAATCTCCTGAAGTTAAAGGACGAAAGGAGGAAATATTGCTTAATGCACCTTGTGGTGTCTAAATACAGTAAAACTAGTCCCTGATATAAAGGAAGCATTAACGAAGACCAAAACTGCAGGTAGGATGACTGAAAGGATGCTGCAGCCCATAGATGGAATCTCCTGGGGGTATTGCATGTGCCTGAAAGGGTAGTATAATCATCCTGCTAATTGAATAATCCCTCTGTTAAGAAAAATGGACAAAAAGAACCCCAACAGACAAAACAAACCCAAACGTTCCTAATCTGTTTACTGTAATCACAAAGCACAGAGGAAAATGTGATAATAAGATGAGACTATTACTACTTATCAATTGTAATTTGCAAAACAAGAAATTAGGTAATTATGTTAATGAGATAATATTCACAGCCCAGAATTTAAGGAATTATTATGCAAATCACTTCATGAATAGGGAAAGGAAGCAAAGGGAAGGTTTGCACACCATAGTCAAACAATTATGCATGAACATACACACCCTACTGAACTTTAATTTGAATGAATGGAATGAAGTAATGTATTTTCATATTTTTCTAGACATAAAATATGGCATACTCAATTCATCCCAGTATGGGTAGTCACCATGTAAGGTTGTATACACAGAACACCTGGAGGCAGAACTGAAATTAAAGCCATATTGCTTTAAGTATATCGAAACTCTTTGCTTTGGTTTGGTGGTGTTTTGTTTTGTTTATGATTTATTTAATTTCCTCCTTTCATTACAATCCTTCCCACTGCAGCCAGGGAAGCTTCTTGTATAACAGTACTTGGGTGCTTTGGCAGAAAATGAGAAGCGAGGAATTGCAAAATCCTCAGATTTGGGTAATATTCAAATACAAATATTTAAATAATCTTTCATTGCAGGGTTATAACACACTGACTTTTACACAGCTTAAAAGTTCAATGACCTGATAAGACGTCTCCAGTAAATTACACCACTCTGCTAACCTACTGCAAGATGTTTGAGCTCTAAAAGTAGAATACTTCAGCTAATTGAGATATCCTTAAACCCTGGGAGTGGAGCTGTGGAAAAATACATTGACTTGAAGGTGTTATTCCACAGTAAGATCAATGAGGCCATGAGTAAAACCATAGTGTGGTCCCCTTTAAAACTGTAAGGTCAACACATTCATTTCTCAGTTCGTTAAACCATGATATCAGTGGCATTTTTTAAAAAGCTCTGTTGATGAGCTAAGGCTAATTCAGCGGGAGAGAAGCCAAAGAAAAGTTTGAACCCAAGGAACTGCCTGACCTTGAAGAGCTGCTTGACTGCCATTAGAAGGCTGGACTAGCAAAGGAGCAAAAACTGAGGAAAACTTACAATGTGCCTAAATGTATGCAAGATAAACAATACAAACGCAATGCTTATTGATTATGTGCTTGTCCTCCTGATCCACAAAAAGGAAAGGTTGCGCCTGTGATAGCTCAGCCTTTCATGAAAGGGAAATCAAATAAGATTTACTATTTCTTGAATGTAAGACTGACTCTCATAATGAGGAGGAGGGGACTGTGATCCCAAGACAGCTTTCCTCATTAAACCATCAATTCTGCACTTCTAAAAAAATTGATTGAGAGGTACATGTCAAAATTCACAAGATCATCAACTTTAAGTCAATTACACCAGCATCTAAGCAGAGTTTCAATATTGATGGTGTGATATTATCTTTTACATCTGAATTAAAGCATTGAAAAGCTAAAGCCAAGAGGGATAGTTGAAAATATGAGAATGCAGAGCAGCTCTGTCCACGTAGCTGTCATAAAACTTAAGGTGGTTTAAAGCATGTTGTGATAAAATGCAACAACTTCAATTGGAAATCATGAAAAAGCATCACTTCTGAAAGCCAGAAATTACCGTAATAGCAATATCATTTCCTCCTGCCATACTTGCAACTCAGATTACATAACAGGAAGGTAAAATGGAATTCGGTAGCAAAGAAACTCTAGAGCTGTTTTTATCTTTTTAAGCGGGAAATCATGCAGACTGTTACCAGCATAAGGAGTTACAAACATCCCTTTAGGGAGGAGTGCAGTACCCGTATGCCCTAGCAAAACCTAGCTGTGGGTACAAGGGAAACAAAACTAAGAAATCCAGAAAAAAAAAACCCACGCTAAAACAGTCTTAAAAGTCAGAAATAGGTCATATTTTATCTCACTTCCCCCTCTACTTGCAGCTTCCACCCTTTGAATCTGGAAGTAGTGATAACAAAAAGCCAGTGTACTGTTGGTGCATTTGATGTTTCCAAGACTGTACATAGAGGGAGAACCGTTTCATAGTTATAGTTCATTAGTTTAAGAACCATATTGCAGTTACCATGACTGAGAAAGACATTTATTTTAATGGAGCATTGCCTTTCACCCAATTGTATCAAATCTTAATGTCGCAAAAGTTTTTGTTGATTGAGTGTAGTCATATGTGGACAGGGTAATGCTTACAAAATTATTCTTAGGGAGTAAGTGTATAAATTTGCATCTTTTTTCAACACTTAGCATAAACTTGAAAGATTAATAATGTATCTAACTTTTAGGGAAGAACAATCTGCTGGATAACAGAGGTTTTTAAAAAGACACTGATAGATCTCTGCATTACTAAGTTTTAGCGTATATTATCCATACTATGATGTTTTCTAAAGCTGATGAAGACAAAATGGACTGATGTATATTCTAGGCTAGCTACTGTCCAGCATTATTTCTCACCATAGATATCTACACAATTGATATTTTGCAGAAAGAAATACTTCATATTGCAGACAAGCCAAGGTTTTCTCAATATATATTATCCTTCTACAAATACTTTTGGAATAATTTTCATGTTATACTTCTAGAGTAAAGGCATTCAGTATTTTCTACCTGTAATCAACAAAAAAGGACCAAGACTAAACACTGTATTTACTACAGAAATATTAGTCCTGTGTTAGAATTTAATGAGAAATGGGAAAAAAGTGCTATTCTATGAGTGTGAAATGAATGAAATAATAAAATTATCTTCAAACTTAAACTAAAAATCCTAGTTTTGGAGAAAAAAAAAAACTAGTTTTGGGTTACTTTCTTAGTGCTAATTGATTCTTTCATTTCATCCATATTCAATATGACTGTAGTTCAATAACTGCTAACTTCCATCTATACACTGACCCATATGTCCCACCCAAGAGCACCTTCACCAGGACAAAAGAAAGATTAATAACAATAAAAATGATACAGAGGTGTTATGCCTCCCCACTATAACTAAGCCAAAGAAACACTGCTGGTTTTTGACAGGTTTTCTTAATCATGTGTTTAAAGTTAAGAAGCAGTCATCTCTTCAGAACTCCAGTTCATCAACACACTGCCAGTTTGCAAATGCTTGCTAAATTAAGACCCAAGTATTATTTTTTATCTAGTCTAAAAATTGTGCAGGGATTCTACATTATTATTAGTACTACTTAAACAAGTAACTATTCCTAGAGATACTGCAAAGGAAGAAAAAAGGATTATTTTTAGTATGAATTGTATCCCACTAAACATATTTATATAAATACAATCTTTAAAACCAAGCTTTTTATTATCTTTCAGTTAAAAGACCAATAAATGATCTATCACATGAACAAATGTCAAATGAAACATCATTTGTCTTAAAAGTGTTGTTGAAGTATTTTAAGGAAGTTTATAGACTTAAAACAGTGTATCCTTACGGTATTTTTCATTTACTTAAAGTTAGGAGCATGTAGCTGAATTAATCACAAAGTGTAAATGTGAGGAAAGTACAAATAAGTATTTACTTAAAAATGAATCAAGTTTTTAATGTACATCAGAACTTGGACATTTTCATGAATGTATCACCTTTCATTAAAACAATCTCAAGCTATGTATGAAAGCTATTTTGTGAGTGATTACTGTGCTGTTTCTGTTAATACCCTTCCACATCTTCCTGGAAGAATATTTTTTAAATTTACCATAAATCAAAAGATAAATTAGCAAAATACAATATATTAATCATGGTTAACCCTAAGTCAACCTTAGGACAAGTAACTGGGTATTCTGAAGCTACTGCTTATTACGCTCACATTTCTGCCTTTTTCCCTAGTGAAGCACTAAACTGTCATTGTTTTATTTTAGGTTTAGTCCAAATAAATTGAAATCATCTACAATAAGATAGCACAAACCCCTGCTCACCAAATCAAATAATCTGTTCAATTTTTAACAGGTTAGGCCAGTGGTTTTGTAGTTTTAAAGCAGTTCTAGAGGCAAATTCTATAAAGATCTACATTTTTAAGTTGCTTTCATTGGATTGTTTCAGTGTTGACCTTAGGGACTTTAAAACATCAGATTAGAGCTCGTGAATTCCAGACTTCTGTTGATAAAATTGAATTCCTCAAAGTCTGACCTGTGGTAACGATTTTGTTTTATTTTGCTTTCTTCGCCAGCAGCAGAAGTTTTCAGAAATATGCAGCAGTCAGCGAATGACTGAATGCACCAAATATTGTCACAACACCACTCACGTGGTCGGAAAAGGATGGAAGTTAAAAACACAAAAACTGATTAAATGACATTCATTTTCTCCCTTGCCCAAAGAATTGTCCATTGGTTCAACAGCTGATGTGAGGCACATTTTGCTAATAAATCATACTTGTCCACATAAATCTTCACAATGAGACTTATTCATGACTCTGTCTGCTCAATAAGGTTTCTTTTTCCTACAGGGAAGGCTTGGGGACATTTGAAATACATTTCTGAGTGTAAGCTGCACAGAAAACAATTTGGCAAGTGTTAGATTTAGCTCAGCTTTGAAGTCTAGCAAATCTATTGGGGACATAAAACTTGGACAACATTCCATCTGCATTCCCTCTCTGCTCAGGAAATGTGGCTTCTCCCTGATGTGTCGAGGCTGCCCCTGTCCAGCCATGGCAGTGGGAAGTTATGTTTCATAGCAAGGAAAATTCAATGTCACTAGCAAATTACATTTTAGCCTTAAAATCATAGGCTTAGGCTAGTAGAGAAAGGGAACTTCATTTTACCTCCTTGTGTTATCCCACTCTTTGGTTTTAGGCAACTGCAATATTTTCCACATTTATAATTGCTCATCAGATTCTTTTCAATCTTTTAAAATTCATCCCCCAAAAGAGTGTTTTCTTCCTCACAAGAAAACCCCAAAACCAAAACAAAAAAAACCAACTCTTTCTCCTTACTCTGTATAAACTTAAGATTTACTTTCATGAATTGGTCCATTAAATCATTGCTGAATTCTCAACACCTGACACCCAATAGCTGGAAGCTGAGGATGAACTGCTTTAGATTACAAATACACAATTATACCATATAGTTCTCCATTGCTTGAAGATCCCAAAACTAGCATTCAATAATCTTAAATTAAGATCATCTAAGATCAACCAGGGAACACATCATAACTGATGCAAGAGTCAAAGCAGGAAATTCTAGGTGAGCATTACACAGCAAAAGGGATAAAACAACCACTATAGGACTAATTAAATTCTGGTAATAAATCCATGTAGTTGTTGAGAGAAAAGATAAAGAAGCAAACATAGAACAGTAAAACCAGTAAGTGATGGCAAAATAGAGAGGCTGAACTTGGATAAATCTAGTTTTAATCAATACCAACTATTTAGAATAATCAAAAAAATCCTTGAAAGTACACTACAGTTTTATACTGGAGAAAGCAGGAAAAGTCTAAGCAGAAAAAACCCCTCACTGCTCTCAAGTGACTGGGGCTGGCATAGCACATTTCTGCCTACCCTCTGAGCTTGGCCCATGAAGGTCTTAAAACCTTAATAAAAGTGAAGTTACTAAAAATATTATTGTTAGTGATTAATTAGCTATGACAAAAATCTTCAAAACAGCCAAAATGAATAGCTACATGTTAAACAGGTTAAGAAAAAGAAAACCAGAGCTTTTATGAAGAAATATCAAGATAAACCCAGCTTCCATGTTGTTGATAGATATCCAGTTTCATTAGCATTTGATGAGAGGTCATCTTTAACCAGGCAACTGGATATTCTGAGTCTTTTGTCCACTTCAAGTAACCTCTTCCCCTCTGAAGTGCCCTTACAGAATAAGGAACATTAGCTATTGAGAAAATGCAGTTCTTCAGTTCTCCAACTCAGTATATGAATTTACTTGCTTTCTAACGTACTAACAAAACAACTCTGAGGCATTCCAGCATCCTTTTGTCTGATAAAGCCATTAAGAGAGGAAAAAAGCTGAAGTGCTAGAGTGCGCTGCTCTAGAGTGGCGCGATGAGAGTTGGTAAAAAATGTCAGGATAAGCAATTCTGAAAAAAATAATGGGGACACAAAGAAGCCTGAAATCTGGGTACATTCTTCTGATTTCTACTCTTCTCTTTATTAAATCCTTTTATATGGCCACTATGAGACACTGATCCTGCTACAGAACCACAAGGACAAGGACCTCTCAGCAGTGCCATCAGATTTAATCAATTACTGACTTCCCTAGAAAACCACAGAGCTGTTCTCCTGTGGTTGAAATGGCAACCCAACAAAATGAGACCTACTCTGTCTGCAAAACTTAAAGTAGAAAATTAAATTTAAACTCCGAATGCATGCCAGATTTGTGAATTTTTGGGGTTATAACCACCATCTTAGTAATATAGCTTAAGCAACAAGGTAATGTACAGGAACAGTTTCTATTTCTGAACTGTGGCTGCCATGTCCGAGGATAAGAGAAGGCTGGATGCCTCCAAATGTATTTTTACAAAAAGGAAAATATCAAAAGCTATTAGAAGATTATTGTCTGCACGCGTTCATGCTTCAGCAAAACAAGTAGATGATACTTAATAGCAAATGTACTTAGTAGCATCATAGACTGTTCATTATTTTCTTTTAAGAGTTATGGTCAGCATCGATATCGCTAGGCATACACACTGGATTTAATGCCAAGTTGTGGCTAAGGCAATTCACCATTCTTACGAGTCCAAGTTAGGAAGCCAGAAGCAGACACCGTAGGGATTTGTCTAATATCCCATACTTCAAAATTTCTTGTAGCATTTGAACTTAAGGACAAGTTTAGTGCAAGAACATCAAAATATTTCACAAGAGAGTGAGAAATTTCTTTAATTACAACGTGACCTGCCGAAGCTCTCCTGTGTCATACTTTACACAAAAATGGCTGAAGGAAGTGGTTTCATTTTTATATAAAAATTACATTGAACTCTCTAGCCAAGTTCTTAAAGTAGAAAATGAATCTTGTATTACTATTATTTTCTGATGACATTGCAGCCTAAAATATACAGGAAGGTAGTGCCACTTTGGATATTCCTAACGGAAGAAAAACTCCTATTGCAACAGAGTGCCAAAGTACAGAATATTTCTACCATTACCAATAGTATTTCTATTGGACCAGTCAGTCTCCTAAATTATTCTCCTCCTTGTTTTCTCTCACCCTAGTTGCACCAAAACAGGCCTCTCTCCCAGTTTGTCAATGGAAGCTTCAGCAGCTCAAATCCTTCCTTCCAGATAAAAAAGAAAAGTGTGTTGCCAAGGGTAGCTTTCACACTTGTAGGATGTGTAAAGTTTGAAAAATTGAATGTAAATAACTTTTGCATATCAGCTAGATGGCAGATAGGGATTACTGTCTGCTAAAATTAATTTATTTCTTCCCTCTATTGAAATAAAACAACCTTCATTTTCTATTTTTCCGAACTACTGTATACTCCAAGTAGTGTTCAATTCAATGAATCACTTGTATATATGATTACAGGTAAATTGACTCTCACAGAACTATATTTAGTATTAAACTTGTACTGACTTTACTGAACACAGATAACGTCACTGTATTACTTAGCCAGCCCACCTTGCATACCTCCCAGATGCATCACAAGCACAATTATATTTATTTGAATTTATATTAGTAATGCAGCACTTGATACATAGGATATGTTCAATAAAGACAATGCTATAAAATCATTCTGAACTATTTATTCTACTGGAAAAAAAAAAAATCTCTGTAGAGGCACATATTAGGAACAACCGAATATCTAATGCCTCATTTTTTGGAAGTCAAGAGCATACAGTTATCCTATGTTACAGGAACAGTCAAGTGTGACACATGGGCATCAAGTTTCCCATGTAGAAAACTCCTCCATGCTCTGAAGTTTTCAAAGAGCTTAAAGGCAAAACAATTTCTATTAATAGAGATGCCAACAAATCCAACAATGAAAAAGCTTCAGTTCTCAAAAAAATCCACCATCAGGAGACTTTTCCATATTGTAAATCAAATGGAATTTCCAAGAAGGTGTTCTGAAAACCATCAAGAGCAGCAGCACCAAACTATGAGTAAGTACTGTTTGATTTTAAAATTCAGTTTTGGATAAAATAGGATGGTGTGTTTGGTGGTTTGGTTTTGTTATTCTTTTTAACCAGAATTCACCGTTACGCTCATTATACATACTATAATATTTCCTTTCACCCTCTTAAAGCATGTTTCTCTATTACACTGAGCTGCATTATGAAATTTTCATTGATTCTTTTCTCAGCATCTTTGGTTGTAACACCTAACCTGACCATTTATCCAGGTTTCATGTCATTTAGATTTG